>JAECUM010003057.1:0-50308 GCA_016617855.1 Megalonaias nervosa | reverse complement strand
CTGATCCCCGATATCATCAACACTTCATGAGCTGTCAACATTATTCCTGCCTGATTAAGCACCATTTCACTGAACCTTCCATACCCAAAGGGACCCCTCTATGTACAAAAGTACCATTTTATGAAGAAAAGAAACACAGAAACAGTAGTTTTCTGAGAAAACATTGATCCAAAGAAACTTTCACTGACTGGATCCAGCACTGGATAAGCAGTGGAAATAGACTGGGGTATTTATCAGAAACAAGATGCTAAGTTGAATGATTACCCAAGCATACAGTATGGATATTCAAGTTAAACATTATTATTATTATCTTGTTTTGCCAGCCCCCCTCCTTACATCTGCAATACAACTTCATCCATTTTTCAATCGTCTACATTGCAGCAGTCAAGTACATAATGCAGTTGGAGGAAATGAATCCCAATTACCACGTTATATCAAAGGAGAGCTGGATAATTTTTCAAAATGACAAAAGATTTAAGAGATGAAGCTATGAGATCAAAAATGAAGAAATACCTTCAAGTAGCCATCTTCTCCACAAGTAAGAAAGAGACAAAGAACAGGACACTTGTCAAGGGCTGTGATCTACAAACAAAACAAAGCATGTTAAAATATTTCTGTCAAATAGCTTTGTGCTAATATAAAACAGAAATCACAATTTATCAAAAAAGCAAACTCACAACAATTTCCTCATTTTTCAATGGCACCGTTCTTTAAATATTTTTGCCTTAGAGAACAAATGAAGTTTTAAGAGGACAAATATCATTTGGATATAAATACTATTGACACTACTATTCTGATCAAGGTTCACTCTTCTGGAAATATGCACAAGTCAGGTGTGCAATTTTGGAAATTTGCTGTATATGAGGACCCCCACAAACTAATGATGGGTTCAATGCTCCTGAGAGGTTTTTTGTGGAGTTTTTATTCTACATAATTAACCAAGCATACAGAACATGCAAAGTTATAAAATATTATAAATCATTTACAAAATCTTCCATTCAGAAATGGTGACAGGGCAGGAGAGGGCTCAGTAGACTTTCTCTCATAGCCCATTCAGTCACCTCATCATGTCGAAGACGGACAGAAGAAAGTTTTATGCTGGGTCTAATGGTTCTGCTGGGGTCCCTGCTTAAAACAATTATGAAGTGATCCCCATCAACAGTTCTGGAAGGGGGCATTCCATTGCTGGTTTAAAACCTATGATGTCTCCAATGCAGAATCCTCAAAGAGGTGGACGCTTGTCAGAGACAGCAATGGACATCTAGAGGATACATGTCAATGTCCTCTAGAGACACTGATTCCACTTTCAACAAAATGAAGGAGGCATCCATAAAAATATCAACTTGGGAGGCAACAGTAACTATTATACAAGCCTTGAGTTCCTTCATCTCATGAGACTCTTTGGAGAGATGGGTCCAGGTTCCCACTGATATCCCTACCTGGAAAGCACTGGAGTCCAAGGTGAAGAGTGCAAAGGACCAAGTGGGTAAACAGATCATGTAACTCATGGCAAAAACCAGGGGCCAAAGCACAGAAGAGGTGATAGACCTTCCGCTGTGTGTCATCTACTTGGCCTTGACATAATTTTTTTACCTCCCTAACCAAGGCAAGGAAGCAACAGAAGTTTTATCATGGATTGTGCCCTGGAGAGCCTTTCCAAACAGGAAAATATCCTAGTGTCCACAGACCCTGTGGTGTTTGGACACATATCTTGGAGAACAGTAATCCTCATTTGCTGCCTGTCAAAGGTCCAAAGGATTTCATCCTCTGTCACCTGACCCATAATTTGGTTCAAAGATGGGGACTCCAGACAAGAGTCCTTCAAAGCGACCAATGCTCTAATGAATGAAATGAATTCCCAAGAATACAAGTCAAGAAGATTTCTTCTTCTTAACATCTGAGTGCTGAAACCATCTTTGATAATTCAAATTGGCTGCAGTAGCAGCCATATTGGATGTCAGATCAGCACAATTTTATGAAGTCTCTTTATTAAAACCCATCAATATGCCCAATCAATCTAGAAGAAGCAAAGATATGAGTTTGAACACTGTTACCATAGCAGCCATATTGGGGCTTACATTGGCACCATTTTAATTTAGAAGTAATTAGATAACATCAGAAAAACAAATCTGCTGAAAACCCCATGTCCATATGGCTTTATATTGAGGCTGAGTAACAATAGCAAGATTTTCATGACATCAGCCATAACATCCATACTGGCTGTCAGATCAGCACCATTTTCATTTAGATCCAACTAGATATAACAGAAGGTCTTTAGATGAAACCTCCAAGTTGATATGAATAGAAGACATAGCAATAACATTTTCAAGATATCTACTATGGCAGCCATGCTGGAGGTCATATCATCACCATTTTCATTTGGAACCAAACTAGACACTATATGACTCTCTAATCCAGAGAAGTAGCAAAATGACTTGCAAGATGTGTCCATACTGGATGTCAGATGAGAACCATCTGTATTTAGGACCAACTAGACATGATAAAATACATTCTGGTCTATGCTGATATCACCATCCATTCTGGAGGAGCAGTGAGAGCAAAGTGCGATGGGATGGGAAGTATCAAAGGCCTGCCAAGTTAACAGACCCATGGAATCATGGGAAACCCATCCATAGTGCCATGGAAGGAAAGTGAGACCAACTCACCAAACAATGGTGTGTGTTAACAAATCGCATAGAGATTGATGTAAACACTGGGAAAAGTCAGGATGTTGACCCAATCCCCCTTGATCAGTTCCCAGTGGCCATTGCATAAACTCACTGCCCAATGACTGGTGCCCCATAACCAGTAATTGGAGGATACATTGTGACCAGTACCCACTGCCTTACCCAGCGACTGCCAATGTTAATAAAGACTTGTATGACTGGTATTTAATGCACCACATGTGCTCAGTACTCATTATGCCAGTGTCTAGTCACTGGCCAAAGACCATTCAGGAGAGGAAGACCTTATGAAAGAGTTTCTATTTTGGGAATTCGAGTCACACAAATGATATCCTCTTGATCTGCAAATAGGTCTACTTGAACAAGATGAAGCAGGAAAGGCAAGACTTGCTACTGGCTAATGGCAACTTACATGCATAAATAAGTTCTGAGGATCCCACCCTCATGGGAGCTGACTCCTTTTCCCCCCAGGAAGTGTATGTAATCCAGTCCTTCCTAAAGTAGGAAATTTCCATACCACAGAAATTGCCATATACCTCTCCTTAATGCGGGCTGGCAACCTCCCTCCATGCAGAATATAATGTGCTGGTAATTGTTCTATAAGTTGTAAAGATCTGATACATTGGTGTGATTGGGGGAAAATATATTGGGCAAAGTGTAAGAGTTATTTGCATGGAAATAAAAATATCTAATGCCCATAACAGAGTATTGAGACTGATTTGGCTTTGAGGAATTTTGTTATTAATGATGATGTATACACCTCCAGTGGCTTGTTCAGAATTTCTTAGAAAGTTCTTGTAGGTTGTAAAATATTAGGGATTAATTATGTCATTTTCACTTAAAAAGATATCTTGAAAGTAGACAGCTACAGAGTCAAGTTCTTTAAGCTCAAGACTTATTTCAATAATATTTGTTTTTAAATCTCTGTAATTTCACTGAACAATGGTTTTACAAATCATATTTATTAAAGTGGGAAGTCTGGTACCAGGTGGTTCTCGTTTTCAGAGCCTCAAGACTTCCAAAACTTATTGCAAAGCTTGAAAGGATCATCAGCTCCTTTTCGAAGTCTAACAAATTCTTAAGTCCTCTACTTATCAGATTTTGAGAATCGATTACCACTAAAGCAAGCAGTCTGCTGCTCTTTTGTTGACTGGATCAAACCAGTTTTTCACTGGTCCAATGGTCAAAGGTTCAGCCTCAATTTAGTCCACAGAATCACTGCAATGGGAGCCCAAGAAGGCATCCTAGGACTTGGAAGACCTCTGCTGCTGTATTAAGCAAAACCAGGCAGGCAAAGGAATTATCTAGCAGATGGATTGTTCCATATAGGCAAGGAATCTACCATTGTACTGATTAAATTCTTGTTCCTGGAGGAGATATACTCTGTTTACTTGAATGCTGAGTTCCAGACCTAATTGACTAAAATCTTGAAAGGGTATGAGGTGAGAAATGTTCTTCTTGACAAAGAGACTGAGAATGCGAAGGAGAATGTCACAGAATAAGGCAAGAAATAACTTGGATTCGCCTTGGAACGATTTTATCATTTTTGTCGTACATGCGTATGTTACCTAGGGTGGATAATTGTTTTTCTAGTTAAGTGACTGAACTAGCATGTATCTCGTTGTAGATCACTTGCAGTGAGAGACACTAAAAGCACAGTATGCACGGGTATTTTACCCTTACTAAGACTCATTCTCCTGTAGATTTAAGGCAAGGTTCTTATCTAACTGACACATTGGTCTTTTGGATCTTGTCAAGGAGTGTATGTTCTCCATTTCTGTTCTACAGCCATAGGGGTAAGTGTTACATTTTTATTTTATTTGATATGTGAAGCATATTCAATTTTAATGTCGTAACATGAAATGTTGCCTTTACCACTATGCGGATTTGAAACGTTGTGAACTTTTTGTTACACGTTGCTATTAAGAGTTTAATTTAGTACCATGTATCTATAGATTTTAATTCCGTACCTGTTATTATGACCAGTTTGGTTTTATTTTAACTGTGTGTGTGTGCGGGTATATCAGGCTGTCAGTTTGGCTGTCTGTGTGTCTGTATGGGGATGGAAGCAGGTGTAATCACCAAGGCCATACAAGGACGGAACTGCTGATTTGTAAACTTGTGCGCATGGTGGATCCATGAAGGGTGTATGTGGCCAATACAAGTGTGGGCCAACCAAAGAATTCAGGAGAACTGTGTGGTTTGACAATGGACACGTGAACCAGGTCAAAATGTTTCATTTGCAAGTTTTTACAAGTATTTATATGAGTCATATGTGGTTATGAACTGTATGGGCTGTATAAATGACTGAGTCATGAGTCATATGTTTGGTACAATTATTATGTTGATTCAGTTGATCATATTTGTTTCAATTGATGATGTTGTTTCAATTGAGTACAGCTGAGTTACCTTCATTACATGAGATTATTTGAATCTTACTTTCATTACATGAGATTATTTGAATCTTACTTTCATTACACGAGATTATTTTAATCTTACATTCATTATGTGAGATTATGTGAATCTTACTTTCATTACATGAGATTGTATGAATCTACCTTCATTTTTGAATATATGAATCATATTTTTGTTTTCCCATTTGTGAATGTTTGTGTAAAGTAATTGAACGAGTCGTATGTTTAGAGCGTGAAAGAATCACACTGTATGTTGTAGAGGATATACTTATTTTTATTATTTCATAACCTTCCATCTTTCATCACATAGTGTTGGTTGTCATTTAATCCAAGCATCCATTCAGGTCAAATCCTGTTACAGAAAATAACAAGTGATATTAGGTCTTGCTCAAAATATAACTAGCCTGCTGTTCTGTAACCTGTTATTCTTTCTGTAGGCGAATCACAGGACTTCTTGCAAGACCACACTGATTGCCTAGTCTCCCCAATGGATGGCATTTAGAACCTGTTGTTGTATTCCATTATGAACCCAAGAGTGTAAAAGAGCTGACTCAATGCACTTAGGTTGATGACTAAATGATAAGTGATGCATTTGTAGCTGATGAAACTAAAGGGCAAAGGAGGAGGTGCCATATGTTGTCATGGTAAATCTTCTTATTCAGCAACAAAGATTAGACCCGTCCCCCTAACAGAATCTGTGATAAGGGGTGTGTGAAAGTACGTCATTTGAGATAGCTGGCAAAAATTATCCACTTTAGTTTGGAAGAACTGTGGTTTCAAGGGTTATAAATCTTGTAGGAGTGCTTCTCAGTGGCCTGTGCTCTAAGGACATCCGTGTGACCTTTGGCTTGCCTTGCAAATCCTTCCACTGTAGGTGAGAATGTGAGGGATGAGAAGAATATATCCTTGATGGCTTCTTACAAATTCTAACCTGATCATGAAGGAGGAGATTAGATGATTAATGTTGCGAGCATGGATTGGCCTATAATGGTCTCAAGAAAGGTGGAGGTAGAGAGCATGGCATCTCGTTCCACCTGCTTTAAGGACATAGCTGCTATTACAACCATGGCCATAGTAAACTGGGCCTCTATGTTTACAAAGTGAGTGTTCTGCCTATGGAAAGATTGCCATAGATATTAGATGCAACACTGATCCCATGATAATGATGCTACAAATCAAATGATGGGTATCCAAATAAAAAACTGGTGTGTGAGACTTGTAGAATTGCCAACAATTCAAGAGAAGGCATCTTCAAGAAAAAACACCTGTATACACCTGGGCCTTGTATTTGACAATGTAAGCAGCCCAAAATGTCAGTAACTTTGTCAGATTGTGGAAGCAATTGAAAGTAGATTCTTCTGTAGTCAATGATCACCTGGTGTCAGCATTGTAGATCAGGCAGGCGATGCAGAGGAATGAGGACAGAACTCCAAATGAAGAGGGCGGAAAATTTCTTCAGTGCAAGCCTGTAAGGCCAAGTTTACTTGTCATATTAAGATCTAATAATGATAAGGGAACCTGAGAACAGTTTTCATTGTTTTTGGATTAAGGTAGTGAAGCTGATGTCTCTTGTGCTACCTATGAAGTAGTTGGAGAAGAACGTCAAGGATACACTATATTTGCAGCATGTTTTGAGTTCACGTTACTTCCAAGATGTTGCTAAGTAGCAGCTCCCTTTGGGTGGCAAAGGCTTGATGATGAGCGAAAAAACATCACTTGGAAACTGAGCTACCAAGATGGACACTGTATGCCAGAAGTGTCTACAGGTAGACCAAACTGCAAAAACTAAATGTAAAAGCCTATCATCACACATATACTGCTGTAACCAACAACAACAACAACAGTGCTGTTGAAGGAGTGATACCTATGCCAGCTGTCTACAAAGGAACCCAACAAAGAAATGTACACGGTAGATAACATAACTGTAATTTGCTAGCACAAAGTAGAAATTTCAGTAGATTACAGTGAATGTCAAAAATACCCCAAAAACTATTGACAAGTTCATGTCAGTTTATTACTGTGCAATAAAAAAAAATGAATAGAAACTGGACAGCATGGGATATATTTGACAGCACAACCTGTGACTCTTTCTATTCAATAATGATAGTGTGTATTTCTGTTTTTTTAGTTGTGGATATAATGCTTTCAATAATACAGTGTGACCCCACTATAGCATGCTCTGTTATAACATGAATTCGGATATAACACAGTCGTGGTATGGCTTCTGAAATTTCATATGCATTTTTCTCGCACACAAAAAAAAATTCTTTCTTAAAAGTACGAAAAAAAGTTTATAATCATTTTGGGGAAGAGATTGCATATGAATAATACAAAACGATCGTGACGTGGCTCCTGAAATTTTATATGTATTTTTCTCGTACACGAACAAACAGTGTTTTCTTCTTCAAAGTACAAAAAATAACGTGTAAAAAGTTTATTCAGGGATCGCGCAGGGCTTCGCCAATGTCGCACATTGCGATTTTTTTTTCCTAATTGGCTGCAAAATATATCATCTGGCGAATTTTTTTATTAGCGACATTGTTGGTTGTTTAAACTTGTATATACAACCATTGGTTTGTAGTGGAGAAATTCAGAGGCCCAATCAAAGGAAGCCGCAGAGTTGATATTTATGCACTGAAATTTATCTATTGTTACATAAACAAATTATCTGTCCATATTGATAAACCATCTTAACAGTGCACTGTTATATCATAATCCGCTTATGTTGACATCTAGCATGAGTACTGTGTGTTTTGAGATATCCGCTTTTTTTTTAAATTTACATTTCTGGCAGCGGAGATCAACCGGACGAGGCATTATCTCATAATATATCTTTCGTCGGATTTTCGGCAGCTCGCTAGTAATTAATATATTTACATAGACTGACATTTGTATGTTGATGGTAAGTAAAATTACTCTTCTTTTCACTCAGAATTAAATCCTTCAGAACATTCACATTTTCTGTAGTAATCCCTGTCATCAGACCAGAACACCTGTATCTCTATCGTCGATTGATCCTTTCTTTAAATTTCTGAACCAAGATCTTACTTGTCTATTCAATAGGCAGGAAAGAACAGTAACTACAACTGACCATACAACGGCCAATTCATTTTTAAAAAAATGTACCCAGATAAAATAGTTTGCTGACATTTCAAAAGAAAACATTACCTTTGAAGCACAGATTGTTATGAAAACGTACTAAGCTAATGGGAAAAAAAAGTCAGTGTCAATCATGCAATACAATTTTTTGATGTTGCCGCCACAATAAGAAACGCGCATTTGTTTGGTTCTCCAAAGCTGTCCTTTAGCGGTGCCTTCAATAACGCATGCACCCTTCATCAAAGAAAGTTGACTACAATCTTCAATAGAAACAAGAACCTTTCTTCAAAGGAAGTCAGTACCGAACTTAAATAAAAGCAATGGAATCTGATGGATTGTTTCATTTTCCAAGTCCCAACCAGCTATATATGCTGGAACATGGCTAAGAGGTGTCAACAAAGTGAAAGTTTCCTTTTTACAGGAAAATAGTTTATGCTTACAAACGCTACCGATGGCGGCTTAAAACGCAAACTTTTACCGACTTGGGACGTACTGAAAAGTAAATGTGCTTCATCATTCGTTACATGATTGTGCTATTTTTTTCCACTGAATTCAGACCTATATGATCTGTGACAAAATTACTGAATATTTTAAATCTCTGTGTGTGTGAATATTTTCGATGGAATTGCTTGTATTATAGATTTAATGTATATGACGAGATTCGCAGGTGATACTTTATTCATGCTATATATATATATAAAAATATATAAACAGTATACATGTATATATACCTATGTGTGGTTCTCTGAATAAAGTATAATATTATATATGCCTTCTCTGTTTTCACTACAGGTGTATTTCTCATTTAATATGCATCGATTTAAGATGATAACTGTGCCAATGAAGCATATATTTCTGCGCCCGCATTTATTACCTACCCCCCCCCGCAAATGTTTTGGGGTTCATGCATCATTTTCTTCAGCTAACTGACCTGGTCACTTATAACATGGTTCGGTCTATAACACGGTCGGTTTCTATGGCTCCCAACTACCGTGTTATAACGGGGTCACACTGTACCTTTTTCCCATGATCCTCTGATACACAGTGAGTGAGTATCTCCACATCATTGCAGTGGGAATTCTTTACATCCCATTTCTTCATGTGGTACATTGTCAGCAACCTAGTAAAGAGATTGTACACATAAACTTTGAAATTTCATATAAAACTATAAATATGTCCATGCAACACAAATGCCCTCCCTTCATACTGATATGGTACAACTGAAGAAAGCTTGATTGAATATGCAAATTCAGTGTTCTGTGTCAAATGTTCATTAACTTGGTTAAAGTTTGTCAGAAAATCCCACATTTCATCTGCCCACAAAGCACCAAAGGGGTATCCATTGTATCGTTCACACTTAAAATAAGCTAAATATAAGATTGAAAGAAAATGACAACTAGAAAAAAATGCAGCTAAAATGACAGTCATAAAAATAACCAATCATCATTATTAACAGGAATTAAATTTATGGTAGCAGCACTAAACCATACCTGCCAAGTTGAATCCTGATGAGTCCATCTCAGTAAGGGAATTGATTTTTTTCCGTAAGTTTGTCCAATTTTCAGTAAGGTGTAACAAAATATAATAAACTGCTATTATAAAGCTGGAAAACATAATTAAAAGTTCGGTATTCGAAACATGCAGCGACGATGAACATTATGTTCAACTGAAAAGTTTGTAAAGTACGCTTAGACTTTTTTTACCACTAGCACAGTTGCACAAACTTTAGTTCCAAACCCTATGCAGCTCAATGGCTTGTTGCTATCTCTTAATTTGATGTAATTCTTGGAAATTCTTGTTTCATTTCACATAACGATGGCAGTCATATCTCCTGCCATGAGACGTACTCAAATCGACTGGTGATGTCCAATAAACGTAATAGTGTCCGTTCCAGCTTTAATTCACAAGAATCTGAATATTCCTTTTTAATTCTTCTGTGTTGATTATTAACACTTTTCAAGAGGCTTATTTTCCTTTTCATCTTAAACATGCATCACTTGCTGGACACCATTTTAAAAAAAAAAATCTATAATCAACAGTTTGATCATGCAGATGCTTCGCATGAAGAAACAGGTGCAGTTTAAAGAGTCTGAGGTGCTGCTGTAAAGTTAGTCTGGTTGCCCGATTAATTTCACTAATTCTAATATGAAACCCAGATCCAAATCAAACACAGATGAACCAATTATCTGGATTTTTAGGCAACTATCATTTTTCTTTAGTTTTTGCTTTTATGCCGTAAGTCCGTATTTTAAGGATAATTTTCGTAAGACAGCAAAATCGTAAGGGTTGGCAAGTCTGTTAAACAAACATAAACAAAACACAATTAAAAAATCATATAAAATGAGAAAAAGGAATACTGATAAATAGCTCAAAACACTAGGAACAGGGGTTAAAAGGTCAACTGCAATAAATAAATGGATACTATTTAATAAACCGATGGCAAATTAATGACAAATCTCAAGTGCTAAATGATGTGTGTTACAGGAAAAGAAGGGCAATGTTCTGAAGCTCCAAAATGACTAACGCATTTGACTGGGAATATTTTGTTTTTCTTCTAATCTTTCAATTACTAAATAGAAGAGAAATTTTCACCTTGGACTGGGGACTAGTGCCCAGGAAAGAGATAGTAAAGTAATTATACCTGGTAATGTATTATTTCTATTCAAACAAAAACTACATTTCTGTTTCTCAAAGATTTATGCCCCCACTGCAGATCAACAATGTCTATGAAAAAAATGTAATAAAAAAACTACAAAAAATTTTGAATGTTTCATTTGTCTACCTCAAGTGATTTTTGCTAAACTGCACTAAGAAAAGGTATTTGTCAACAAAGACTAAAAAGGTTTACATCAACAAAGTCCATATCCAAAATGGTTTAAAAAATGAGACCACAAGTGCTATTTGCTTAAAAACTACAAACAAGGTTTTTGTCAAAATAAGCCCAGCACCAAAACATGAAACCGTGTTCTGAAATGATCTAACTGCAAATTTAATTGAGGTGTGCTGGACAGCCAGGCAGACTGACAGGGGTAACTGTATATGCCTTGTGGTAAGGTATACGAACTAAACAAATTGCTAAATGGCCTGGAAAAATCTAATCAGGTTATGTGCTATCTAAATAAAAATACAAATATGCCTATTCAATTTCATCTATCTGAAGTGCTTTTCTTTTAAACTGCATTGCATGGTTTTTGTAAAAAAATATAACAATGTGTATTAAAACAATTATAAATATAAGGTCAAAGTCAAGTCTTGGGGCCTACTCAAGGTATTTAATATCCAATCTGGTCTCAGTAGTTTTTCAGATACCATGCTATCATGCTTACAAGATAAATGTGATGGTGATGGATGGACAAATAGCACAAATCCAATATCTCATGTGTGTGTGTGTGTGTGTGTGTGTGTGTGTGTGTGTGTGTGTGTGTGTGTGTGTGTGTGTGTGTGTGTGTGTGTGTGTGTGTGTGTGTGTGTAAGATGAGGGAATGCAAACATAAAAGAAACTTAAAGCATAATAAAATTTATATAGGTAATTTGCTATGTCCTTACCAGTTGTCTTCATTTCCTGTATGGTGGACATGTACAACTGCGAGGATATTTTCAGACATACAGCAATACACTGGAATGGAGCCAATATCAATCTAAAATACATTAAAATATATACTTTCTCATTCAAATTTATATGTTGTCATACAAATTGTAAAAATACTCTACAAGTAATGTTATCATTAATTAATGTCGCATCATCACTACATAACGAGACCCCCAAGTGGGCCTGATATTGCTTACTTAGCTTGCATAACGCAACAGTTGACAATTTTACTATGCAAACTGATGTTGTATTTCAAGAACATAACTCTATGTAGTTTCCCGACCTTTATATATTGTCTGATTAAAATTCTTTCCAATGATAAAAGTATAATTAACAAATCAATCTTTCTCAGTTAGAACAGTATCAGGCAAGATCAATGCACTGGCAAACACCATGAAAGACAGAAATCCGTCCACTGCAATACATTACAATGCAATCACATTTTAATAAAATTACTGCATGACAAAGATTTCTTCAGGTCATTTTTTTCACCTATTCATCTTCACTCCAAAAGTGAGTGAAAATAGGGACCAAATTGGGGGTATTTTCTAATAAAGAAAAAGGGATCCACACCTGATTTCTTCAGATCATTTTTTAAAACCTATTCATCTTCACTCCAAAAGTGAGTGAAAATAGGGACCAAATTGGGGGGGAGAGGGGATATTTTGTAGTAAGGAAAAAGGGATCCACACCTGATCCCGTGTTATGTCAAGAGTTATCAGGGCGCAAGTAATCTCGTGTGTGCATGCATGCATATGTGTGTGTGTGTGTGTGTGTGTGTGTGTGTGTGTGTGTGTGTGTGTGTGTGTGTGTGTGTGTGTGTGTGTGTGTGTGTGTGTTCAAGGAAATAAAGACTTAATCTCCCTCAGGGCTGTTCAAGATTTATGACATGACAATATGAGTAATTCAGTTATGAACATATTCATATAGGTGTGCAAAATGTGTGGCAATAACTCTTTCATGCAGGACTCAGGCCAACTGGTGAAAAAATATATTAGAATTGCAATCTCTGCCCCAGGAGTTGCCATTTTACAGCATCTAAAAGGGATTTTAACTTCACCTGCTGATTTTGAGATAATCATCAGTAAAATGTAGCTTCAAGTCATATGCTCTAGCTCTTGTTAGTATTTCCTGCAGATTGGGTACACCCATTTCCTTAACTGCCATATCTATCTTTTTATGTTTAAATCTTATCATGAACCACATTCAAAGCTGGGACCCATGTGGCACAGAGCATCCTTCTTATCAGCAGTCTGGTAAATGGTCCCATTTAAATTCGATCAATGAACAAAATCTAGCAGCTTAGTCCATTACATAATCATCCACTGCCATGGTGTTGAACTTTCCACAGGAACATGAAGAAAATGTGCATATGTTATCTATAGGGTAATATCTATGGGTTCCAAATCATCAACATTTTGGTAAAAGCCAACAATGTGTTTGTTTCCAAATTGTTGCAAATAGTAGTGCCATGCAAGTACACAGTCAAGTAATGCCAGATGATACTATGCAAAAAAAATAAAGCCATACTGAGCATCAAGCAAGAAAGTAAATAAGGAATGCCAGTAATAAACTACTCAAGACATACAGGAAAGCAAAGATGCAAGAAATAACTTTTTTTACCAGTATTACGAACATATTTTTTCCAAAGAAGAACATTCAAAAGAACAACATTCCTTTAGACTACATTTAAAAATGCCATATTACTATTTGTTCATTTCAACAATGGAAGAACATTCTTTTGCAAAGTATTTTTATTGACCACAGTTAAGACTATTAATAGGTATTTTAAATCATAAAATTATAAATTAACATATATTAAGTACAAAAACGTGTATAAAATCCTTTTTGTTTCTATATGATTTCTCCTTTGGATTTTCTCATTTCTCCGTTTCATGTGGTGGAACAAGTCACTTCTCTCAAATTTTCAGACCCCAGATTGAACCCTGCTTCAAGGAAATGCTGATAAAATGCTTTTAGTTAAATTGCAATAACTTAATTACCTCATTTATATATTCATAATATCTGTTCTTACCCTGATGAGGTTTGTGAGGTGTATCAGGAGCTGCCTTACTCTCTCTGTCACATGTATCTGCCATACACACACAAAACCATCAGTACCACCAGAGATCAGGATCTGGGAACATGGATCCACAGCACAGCCTGATTCATCAACCCGTGCACCACTGTCAAGACAAATTATCTGTCCCTCATGAGCCTGATGGGGGTCTTCTAGTGTTGAAATAGAGGCATCAGCTAGGATTATCTACAGAAGAAATTAATTTATTTTGGATAACAATAATGATAACTATTTTCATCAGATTTACATATCAAGCCTGCATGGCATAAACACAATATGCTCACCATGCTCCTCTAAAAATCTGGTTTTGATTCATGCAAGGGTAAGCTGTCACCCCTTCAAAGTAAGTGCTCTCCTCCAAGTTTCTCAGTTTCCTCCATCTCAAAGACTACCCTATACAAACACATTTATGTGTATGTATATGTGCATGTATAGGATTTAATGGCACATCAACACAAACCAGGCTAAATAGTAGTGAGTAAATTTTGTATCAAAATATGGCATACAAAACAAATATACAAGCAAAAAATAAGTAATATCCTTAAAATACAAAGTCAAATATTGGGCATACAAATTTGTTTCGGTAAAATATGTGGGTATATAGCTACGAGCTCATACTGACTTTATCATGAACAGTATCTCCATCACATGTTATGTTCATAATTGAAGAGTTAGCTTCCTTTGTCCAAATCAGAACCTTTGACCATTGGTTATTATTTACAGGATTCTTTATTATCCATGCACAAGTCATCCACAAAGTCTGGTGAAGGAAATTTAAGAACAAAAGTCATTCTGCAAAACCAATTTTTTCAGATAATTATGTCCTTTACCTTTAACTAGCTCAAAATCAAAGGGCCTCTTTCATATGTTAACTGCAAGCCTTCAACAAACTTTGATCTTGACAAAAGACTGGATATCCAATAACAGTGCTCCTGTATATTTACAGTTATTATTCCAATATAGTCTACCTGGTAATACTCCCCACCTGCGATCCATGTCTACCAAACAGTATAAAATTCCATAACCAAATCAGGAATTATTCAAAACAAAAGTTTCCAATACTCTGGAACTTGACTTTGGAATAGTATTCCAGTTTAGATTAGAAATGCCCACTCTACTTCCTTCTTCCAATCCCAATATATCTAGTATTTCAGAGATGGAGTTACAATAAGAATGAAAAACAAGTGTATCTATTCAGGAATGCCCACGGGCATCATTAATTATACTACACATCTATTTGTCAGTAATTGCAAATTGCATGTATATTAACTATGTTATTTCAATATGTATGGGAGAGTATCCATCTGATGAAAGGAAGGTAAAGTATATTGTTGTCTATACATGTACATGCTATTAAGTATATATATGCATGTGTGTGTATTTATGTGCATTTGTATATAATTAAGTTCCTTTGTATGTGGGCCTCAAGGTATTTAGTTCTTCTGCTAATTGTGTTAACCTCTTTAACTTATTAAGCCCTAGAGATTTTTGTCATTTTGGCATGACCAGTCTGATGAAGCCATTTTTTAACCAATGGCCTTGACCTTTGACCTTTAGAACCCAAAATCAATAAACTTCTACCTTTCTCCAAGTCCAACTCATCCACAAAGTTTAGTCCAGGTCAGTGAAGAAAAACTAGAGTTATTGTGCAGAAACCATTTTTCTTTTTCTGAGTTACTGTGAGTTTGACCTTTGACCTCAAAGTGAATAAATTTCTTCCTTACCCCAAATGCAACAAAGTCTGGTAAGGGTAGATGGTGGATAACTTAAGGCATTGTGCAGGAACAAGACAAATGGACAGATAGAAGGAAATCATAACATAATACGCTCTGCCTTACGACTGGTATATAAAAAGAGTCAATGATTCAATAACAGACTAAAATAAATGTAGAGATGTGCAAAGTAGCCCTAGGTAATCATGAATACAAATAATATTGTATTTCAAATCTCATTTTTTATTTTGTTTTCATGCTGCTTCATTTAATTATGCATGTATATCCTTGAAAGCATCAAGTTCAACACGATAACAAAAACTTTTTCTGAGATTAAAATCACCAAATCAAACTTGGAATGCTCTCTGGAAAGCTTACCTGCCCATTCTTGAGTCCAGCAAACAAAAGATGATCAATCTGATAACCATCTTTATTTTCTCCACTTGAATACATCTAGAGAGAAAAAATTTAAATATATGGATGATCTAACACGAATATCCTTTTTTAAAGAGATCTGAGTAATGTATGAAAGAAGTTTAACACTTCCTATTTCTTGTAAGCCTTGTCAACAGAATGATCAAAATTATTCAGCCAGCTTCATAAATCTGTTCTGAAATGAGCACAACAACACATGATGAAAATACTGATTTTAATTTAATAATTTTATAAATTGTGAAGTGAAATTAATAAACGATATCTAGAAACTTGGACAATACAACTCAGCTTTCAAGACATAATGAAGTAATTTGTAACATCATCAGGTGCTGTTACATGTGAATACAAAAGTTTATTAATTTACTGCATATACTTGCATACAAGTCCAACTGCAAACAACACAGACCCTGATCTGCTCTCACATACTGTTCCAACATATCAGGGTCTCTGTTGTTTGACTGATTAGGCCCAAGAAATTGCATAGACCCAGATCTAATGGCACATTTTGTGATGGCAGATATTTGTCAGTATGCAGCTGCAGTTCGTTCTGACTTGTATACAAGTACCATATCATCAACCATCATAACTTCATGCCCATCCTTCATTCAGGAGTCATGTTTCTTCACTTTGTTTTGAGATCATGATGTCATCAATTGAGTCACTAGCATTCATTGCCAATGACAGTCCTGATTAAGAAATTTTCAATGAAATGAAATTTAAATATGGACTACATTTTAAATTTATGAAAATACAATTAAAATGTCCAATTTAACTAATGCCATATTTGCCTCAAGTTTGTGGCCCTGGAGAGAGTGTTAGCAGTTCAAGCCAGGGCCGCTTTTCACATGATGATTTTCTTTTATCTTTGTTTAGTAGAAAACCCATGACAGTGATTTCTCAGACAGCAAAGGCAATGGTTTGGATGGTATTGGTCCACAAATTCTTAAAATTGCTGCACCAGTAATAACAAAGTTGTTAATGAGTGGTAATTTTCCAGAAACATTGAAATGTGCAAGGTTACACCTATTTTTAAGAAAGGAGTAAAGGAGGATCCAGGGCATTACAGACAAAATCAATTCTACCTGTATTGTCAAAATTATTTGAAAAGCAAGTAGCCATTCAGGTCTATAAATTTTTTTAAACTTACTCTCTATTTCAAGAAATATTTACCTATGGAAACTAGCTATCTATGCTACAAGTCATATATTCTTCCAACAATGGATCATTGTTCAAATGTATCGGGAAACTGCTAAATCTCAGCTTAACAGGATTTATAAACTTCAGAAACGAGCAGCAGGCATAATTTTAGATGCATCTATTGATCATCCCTCAAGAGCATTGTTTACAGAACTCAAATGGTTCACAATATATGAAAAGAGAGATTTTCACAAGGCAGTTCTTGTATATAAATGTCTATATGGAACTGCACCGGAGTATCTTCAGGACTTATTCAGGCCTTTTTCAACACAATACCAGTTGAGATCAATATCACATGAAACCTTTTAGCACCAAAACCAAGAACAGAGCAATTTAGAAAGAGCTTCCAGTTCTCTGGTACAGTTCTGTGGAACAAACTTCCACTACAAGTAAAATCTGCTGAAAATATTACAGTATTTAAGAAGAGATATCATGAGCATGTATGTGTTTCTAATAGATAATGGAATTCAGTATTTTATAACTAAACACATTGAAATAAACAGTAATTATTGCTATCTTTCATATAATGCACACTGTTATACTATCCTTAAGAGGGCCTCAAGGGAGAATAGTCCTGACTAAATGAGTCACCCTCTATAAATAAAGTATTATTATTATTATTATTATTATTATTATTATTATTATTAACAACCATGACAAGTTAAAAATACAATTTAAGCTGTTGAAGATTCTGAAACAATTTTCATTCATTATCCAAAATGGATGACTTTTGTTACACTATCAAAATGGAGCGAAATTATCAAGACTGTAAAATGTATTGTATTACATGCACATTATATGGCAGAACTAAATTTTTTCCCCTCATTATGAGTACAAAATCAGAGTGTGTAATATACAATGGTGTGTTACACACATCAAAATACAGTATTAGACAAGAATGACAAATCTATGACTTTTCAGTGAGGGCCAAGTCCACTTGCAAAATTGGTGCTGATATACTTGCTAGATTTATCTTGTGTGCATGATGCATGCTTATCACCATACCATATTGTTACGTATATGTAATTAAATTGTTTCTGTGTTAGTTTTAAAATTCTTTTGTATTTTATTTTTTGTTTCATTACATTTTATTGTAATGATTATTGAAAGGATTCGAAATTCTTTTTCAGTAATTCGATATTTTCTTTTACTAAATGTTGTTGATCTAAGACGTAAAACGTGTTACATGAGAATTATTTTTAGTTAACGCAGTTCTTCTTAGGTTGGGAAGTTTGTAAACAGGCAGTTAAAATGATTGGTCAGTATCAGGGCCATACTTTGTTTGCGTGATCACCATGAGTAAACAACATTTTTTTGTTATTGGTTCTTAAGTGGGGCTACACTGGTGTACGTGATAGATTTCTTGTAGTAAGAGACCACATGACCAATCTTGCGAGACTTGAAATGATGTTTTTGGGGTTTAAATACACATTCTTAATATTCTTCTGGCAGAGTCGTTTTAACATCTTGAAGGAACAAGGTGTTATTTTTATTTGTTGCCAGATTGTTTGTTTTTCATCTGATTTTTGGATTTAATAATTTATTCTCCTGGAAACTCAACAAGTTGAGATATTCATGGAAATTTATTCTGGAATTATTCGGAAACAAAAACTGATTCAATTGAGGAATTGTTGATATTTGTACATTGGACCACATCTGACGTCATCGCCTTCCATATTTGTATGTCGTTGAGATTCGAACCTGGATTCTAATAGAACTATTTAGTGATAGGACTTGTGTTTTCATTCTCAGGATCAAATTTTGGATTATATTCACAAACCGTAAGTCCTATTTACCAATTTTTACATTGTTTTCTAGGGAAATAAATTATTTTGTTAAAATATACAAAGCTTATTGACTTCACTCTTTTCTTCTGTTACATTTGAACGAGCCTACACTTAACAATATCTTCACGTGGACTATGTACTAATATCTATGTCGATGAAATGTCAAAATGAAACTCACTTCTTACATAATACAAGTTTTTTGATGACAGACCACCAGAGAATATCATAGACACTTTTTTTAAAAGAAAATGGTTCATATCACAACCAAATGGCTGCTCTCATAATGTCATTCAAAGAGGAGTAAAGTTGGCCAGATGCAACAGTAGTCCTAACTACATAGATTTTAATTCCCATGAATGCATGGTCCCTCTAGCTGATGGGGCTGATAAGCTCCCTTGATTGTGAGAGCAATCCACCTGGAAATGGTGGCTGCCAAAATATCAGAGGAACCTTTGAGAGGTAGATGGAGATGATTCAGACACTTCCTTCTCCCTTTGAAGAAACCCAAAATAAAATCTTAAGGTCCAAAATGGTCAAGGCAGCCTATCTTCATCATACCATGCACAGAAATGATTTAGACTGGGAATCTCAGTAGGAACATCAACTACATGAGGCAGCAGATTCTGAACCAGAAACCCTGGATGGCAAAAGAAGAAACCGAATATTTACACTGAACCATAAACAACTCTTTTCCACTGACAAGCTCATTTGTTCTCTTGCTGATGCTAATGACAGGAGAAACATTATCATAAGGGTAAGGTTCTGAAGAAGTTCAATCAAAAGTACATGGAAGGTTCCATCTAGGCATTAATGACCAAGATACTGGTCTCTGAAGCTCAAAATACCTGTGGAAATCAGAAAGATGATGCTCCAACCTATGGCAGGACCCCAAAGAACCTGACAGTTTTACAAAGGACTGCACTACAGCCAATAATAGTACAACAATTCTCTTTTCCCTAAAAGGAAGAGAAGAAATTCTGCAACTGCACTGAAGTGGACATGGAGGATAAACACATTTCCTATTGCACCAATTAAAGATTCTTTACTTTGCATCATATACTTTGGAAGTGGATTGCCTCCTAGCCTAGGCAAAGCAGTTGGCAAGCTTGCTTGCAAACTTGTCACGGCAGATCAATCATATGAGATGTGCCAAGCATTAAGGTGGAGAATCTGCAGATTGTTATCTAGGAGAGACTCCTGTGTGGTGCTGCAACAGCATGTCACTTTTTCTATGTAATTTCCTGGGCTCACCTACCAACATACTGAGTAGGTCACTGAACCATGACTATTGGGACCACAGGGGGCTAACATAATGAGCTGAGACATGGAGATCCCAATTTTCTGGGAAAGTGTAATCATACAGATGATCCCATTTTAAACTGAAAGCATCTGCTGCCCAGGGAGACATAAAACTGGAGTTTACTATTCCCTCTCCTAATGATTAAGTCCACTAATGGTCTCTCTCAGAGCTGAAAAAGTGTCTCTGTTACCAACTGGTGCTGAGACCAACTGGTGCTAAGATTATTCTGTGAGGACCACATGCCCCTGTCTGGATATGTTGTCTGACAGGATATTCCATTTTACCCTGAATATAATGGACTGTGAGAGAAGAAGCATGTGTAACTTCCCGTTGCCTAAGGAAAGATAGTACTGATGTGTTGTAATAGACAACCATAACACGACAACATCATGTAGGGCTAGGAACATTGCCTGCATTTCTCCAGGTAAGCACCACATACTAAATCTAATGCATCTGTGTCCAAAAAGGAGTAGGGTTCGTGGTTGTGAAAATTAGGATCTTGGTCATTACCCAATCCCAATATAGTCACCAACTCAGGTGGTGAAGAAAATGAGAACTCAGAGGAACCTGAGCCGATACTGGATCCTAGTGTGGATTCCAGTGTACCAGAAGTGAGACTGGACAGGATGTAAGTGAAATCTCAGTATGAGTACTAAATCTGCAGCTGCAATCAAAGCTCTTAGGAGAATGAGGTAACAGTGAGTCAACAATGAATTCTTGGCACTAAGACCCACTATGAGAAACAAAAATAGTGAAGGATGGTGATCCATCAAGATCTCAAATTAGCCACTATTACCCTCCTCATCCTGTGAAAGGCTCTGGGGCTGAAGGAAAAACAGAATCGAAGATTTGAAAATTAAAATATCTCTTAAGATAAATGCAGATGTATTTCCTATGAGGTGGAAAGATGGGATTGTGAAGGTACACATCCTGTAAATCTATGGAAACCATCCATTCATAAGGCCTTATGGCATACTTGGCCAAGGTGGTAATTTCTATCTTCAAATGTTCTTCCTGAAGAAATTTATTTAAGGTGGGAATACCAAAGATGAGTGAAAACTTTCCACATTTTGTAAACAAAAACTCTGAGAATAGAAAAACAATGCAACAGCACTGAATGGACAAGACCTCAGAGATCCACCGACATGGAAAGCACATGCCTTGATGTTTTCACCAGTCTCCAGAAATTACTGAAGTGCCACTGCCAATGATTCCTTCTTCAATGGATTGATGGAGTTAGCTGAGAAAGACTGGCATGAAAAGCAATCAGCACTAGGTTTCAAGCCTTATACTCCCAGAGCTTTACAAGACAAGCCCAGGTCCCAGCCAATGTTCCTACTTGTGATGCACTGGAAACAAGGGAAGGGATTAAGGGGCCAAGCAGGGGAATGAACCCAATAGCAGGAGGCAGAGACTAGTATCTGGAGTGTAGACAGCTTCCTGGTGTACTCATTTCCCCAGATAAACTTCTGCACAAGCTCTCAAAAAAATTGAAGTGTACAGGAGCAGCAGAAGATCTGAAACAGAGTAGGCCTCAGAAAGCTTCTCCAGACTGGAGAGAATCTTAGTGTCTGCGGTCCCAGAGGCTCTGCATACAAGTCAGGGGAAAACATTTACCACCCTTATCAAATGTGTAGACTTCCTCCTCCTTCAACAACTGACCCAACAGGCGAGAAAAAGACAGGAAACCCAAATGGAAGGGAAGGACCTGCCACAAATGATTCTACTGGACATTCATTTGAGTCCACCAGAATGGAAAGGGCATCATTGTCCCGAACATGCTCCTGCAGCAAGATGGGACTGTCCTCACTGGCGTTCCTCTCCAGAGAGGTAAATGTCAAATTAGTTGTTTTGATCCTGCAACTGTTCATGGGGGGGATAATGGGACTAACCTTTCTATTTGTCCTGTTAGGCAAATGGTATCTCATATCCCTTCTCTACAGTACTGAAGAAGAGTGGCAACCTACCTCCTTTCGTTGGACAAGGCCACACATTAAGGAGCTGGTCTCCAGCCTGTCACATACTCTATATCTTGAAACCAAGGGCAATGATATCCAAGATATCATGGGAGTGAAGTGGGAAAGATTCACTACCATGTAGGAAAGGAGAGATGCCATTCTAATCCAATTCCCCAGATGGGTGAACAAAACCTGACCCCTATCAACATAGGGACTGAATGGTAACAAGGACAAGGGGTGGGGGTATCAACCCAATCCCTGTCCCCAGGTTGACAATCAAAGTCTTTGTGGCTGATTTCTCAAAGGGTGGTGTATGGTGACTAGTGACCATCATTCGAAGCCAGTGCCCAACAGCTAAATGCTGTCATTTGTCCAGTGACCTGCCATGAAGGCGTGACTCATTCTCAAGTAGTTCTCCTCCCTTGGGAGGGACCAATGACTGATCCCTAAATGGCACTGATGGCATTGGACCAGTGTCCAAACCAAAGAGATAACTTCTTCTTTCTGAATCACAGGGTGAGGGACTTTCTTCCACCCTCTATTGATGCAGAAACATTCCACCAAGTTCCACCCTTGATCTGTCAATAGACAACGTATATGCTATAACTTCATGCATGCACAACCAGTGCATTAGTGGCAGATGGGGTGTGTATCCCATGAGGCCTTCTTGTATTTCAACTAACCCACAAAAACAAGATAACCAAGAACAACTCAGAGTGGGTATTACTTACCTTAACAGCAGTTACAAAATGGGGAAACAAAGAAAAGAAGTGACTGATGGCATGTTAGTGATCTCATAGAAGTCAAGGGAAAAAGAGGAAGATATTCTATGTTGAATAAGAAATCATACTGAGATGATGTTTTTCATTCAAATCTTGGCATCAAATTAGTAACTGGAAAAGGGAATATTTAGCCTGAACTTGTAATATGGCATCCTGGAGAAGACAAGCAATGCAATAATAGCAGATTGTGTATTACTGCTAAAAAAAAATAGGGATGGTTATATGCACAGTATAAAATGCTCAACAAAAGAGAGCAAATATTACCCTGTTTCTAAATACATTTCACATTATGTAGAAATCTGGTAATTCACTGCAAACTGAGACGAATCTAAGATTTTGTTATGCAAGATGTAACATAATGATACTAATTTTTCAAACCCAAATTTGGCTAAAGAAAACCTGAGTACACCTTATATTCAGGTGAACATTATATTCAGGCATGTATTATATGCTAAGAAATATAGCAAGAAGAACAAGTTAACTTGCAACATACCACTATTACCATGGCGATATCCACGATCTGTTCATCTTCAAACTCTGATGTCCAAATCTCCTCAGTTTGGCAAGGATTGGTTGAACAATTATTTATCAAAACTGAAATGCAAGATATAGTAAGCAGGGAACAGCTGCCTGTAAAAGTAGGAAGTCTTCATATTATTCATCTCTGTCACTACATGTTTTAGGCAGAGTACCTTAGGGGTACTGAATTTAGTGTAATTAAAAAAAATTGAAATTTTCATTCCACCTTTTGAAATGTATAGTAAAACCTGTCCAAATTTATACCCTGAAAAAATCCAACACAAGAAACTACAGTAAAAATAATCCACCATTAAGATCACTTTCTTTTAGGTCCTAATCATTCAGCATTGATTTATATTTAATTAAATCTTTGCATATTGCAACCAGCCTCAAACTGAAATTTGTTACCAGTACTAGCCCCCACTGAATAGTTAAAGTATTGATACATGCACACACAAATCCATCTCATGGCATCAATAAAACTGAAGTCATAATAATTCCATTGAAAATATGCATAAAGAAGCATAATTTTTAATCATTTCATCATATATCATGATGTGTCTGAAATCAATGCCAAAAGTAATCTGAAAATAATGATATGTAGAGATACAGAATATTATGGTTCAATATGTATGTAAGTTTATGTATCAAGGTCATTAAACAGTGTCTTTGTACATTTCAAACAGCAAGAATTTTCTCCACTAAATTCCATATGAATCTGAATACTGTATTTACTTCCTTTGGCTTCAGCATAAATAATTGTTAACAAACAATTGGAATTTTTTTTGGGGGGGGGAATGGATGATATCATTTACTGGTTGATTGGTTGCATGATGACTAACTGACAATGATGTCATATCATGTGCACTTGATGGCTCCTTCTGGTATTTTTTATGCTTTTTTAAAAAAAAAAAGGTCCAATAATTTCATCAACCCTTAGCTGTGAGACCAACGTTGTTGATTAGCAATTACTCTGTTTATTAGGTAAATGAATTGACTTACATATTCTGGTGAGAAACATTTTGCGACCATCACATTGGTGATTGGCTGTATATACTAGTTGACTGAACAAGCATCTGTTGCTATTGTTTACAATGGATTGAGCAACAATTATACAAGGGATTTACTGATGTCAAATACAACACAGATTTAATGGCTTTAGTGTTGATGGTTTAATAATGATATGATTAATAATTATGTTTTAAAAACAAAATTTTTTTAACAAATAAGCTAAGATCAAACTGACTATTGACCGTCAACTGAAATGAACATTAACAAACAGAAATTTTAAACATCTTTATTCATACCCAGAAAAAGTAGCGATATTCTTTCTTCAAGAATACAATGCACCTTAGCAAATTATTAAATTAAACTCTTGCTTATTTTGGAACAGAATCCTTTTAGTAACTGAAACATTTAGTTGTTGTTGTTGTTGTTGTGGGGCTTAACGCCGTTTTTCAGTACAAGATAGGCTATACATGGTGGCCAGTATTAATGGTGGAGGAAGAAACCAGGTAAGTCCCCGGAAAGAACCACCGACCCACGAGAAGCTACTGGCAAGCTTTCTCACATATCCACATTGAAACATTTAGTGAAATAATTTTAGCATTTCAGGAGCAATGCCATGACCATGTTTGTATTATATGAACTAGTTATTGCCCTTCCTAGAATGGGAGTGATACAAGTTTCAAAATAAAAATTTATAAAAGTAAAAACAAAAAAACACATTTAAAAATAGGATGAGCAAGTTAAAAAGAAAGTTTGAACATAAAAGCACAAAAAAAAATTATTTAAAAAAAAATTGGTATGCCACTGAGAGTTTCAACCCCTGACCCCTTGTTTGGCAGCCGTGACAAACAGAAAGACAATTGTGGGTGTTCATATATAAGATTCATATTGTAACATGTATATTATTATAGAATTCAAGCACAGTAAATTTTATGACCCATAAATAGTTACTTTAATCTTTTTCTTTAATTTAGATCTCTTAATTATTCTGGATAGTTGTTCTTCTTTGTGCCAATGTTTATTATTCTACACTTGTGTGTGTGTGTGTGTGTGACGTAAACATACTTGATCCATCTGACAGCACTATATGTAGACGACTCTGATGCACATCATAAGCAACTTGTGTCATTACCTGAAATTTAAATATGAATTAAATTAATTAGGATAAAAGTCCCATAAAGGGACTAATGCTCTACTTCCAAAAAGAACTGTTAACTCAGGTAATGTTTTGTTTTCTTGAGCATAAGAATTCAATTAGTGACAAAATGTGGTCATAAGCAAATTCATACATACAGTGCCTGCTCTGAAGCTGTGCTATGAATCATTTAATAATGATGTATGATTAGTCTTTCGGAAAATTGTTCCTATTTCTAATTATATACCGGGTAATAATGAGAGTGGAATTAAATCCAACACCTCACATGACTATAGTATGTTCTGAGAGTTGTAACTATTTTAAATGCATGGCTGAAGATGGCACAATAATCAGAAACCAAAACATTAAAAGTGTTTATAATAAATGCATTCATAATTCTTAATGAAATATAATAAATCTTGCCCTAATGGGCACCTGATTAAGGCAGACTACTGCTCATGATGGGCAGAATTTCACTGTGCCTTGTCCCTATTTCTGACAGAAATGGGGGATATTAAAATGACCTTTTTCTTTACACCTCCTTGTATCCTTCTATCAATCCCAATGTTTCCTTCCATTCAACAACTCCTTCATTAATTATTATTGCACTTAAATCCAATATTTGATGTGCAGCTTGATAATGATGAGACTTTGGCTGAATTCAATTTCAACATTCTCTATCATTCAACAGAGTCAGAACGGATGACTGTCAGACTGGTCCAGTTTTCTGCACAGAAAGTTAATTATTACTGCATTTAAACCAGTTTGGTGTGAAGCTTGATAATGCCAAGATCTTGGCTGTGTTTAGATATTGATGTACTATACTGCTGTTTAGCAGACTTATAGTCCAACATTTTTCAAAGCAAACACTTTCATTTCCGTACAAGATTTTTTTTAATAACCATTAGATTTTAATCAAATACTGTAAGCAGCTTGATGCTGAAGAGACCTCAGCTGAGTCATCTTCACTAGCCAATGTTCTGATGTGATAGCCCTATCTACACCTTGGCATATCAAGCAGATATTTCTACTTCAGGTCTGTGAATTTCACTGGATCCAGCTGCAAGCCATTGCATCCAATCAGAATTCAATTGTTCAAATTTGAACACTGTTCCTACATGATCAAGACAAGGCGGCACACAACTTGAATGGACTGATAAATAAGCAATTTTCCACTGCTGGTCCATGTCTGCACAACTACTTTTCGCTCATATAGACCTACAATGGCTTCCCTCTGGTATGTAGTCATACTTTCGATGTTAAACTTACAAAGTATCCTTTTTAGATCAACTGCCTTCACAATTTTCAGCTGATGTGTAATACATCATGCTACTGGTTAGTTGGCATTACATACTAAGGGATGCAACTCAAGATATCCAATAGATGTTGCATGGACAAAGCACTGATATATCTGTTCGATCCGCCAAGGTGTAGATAGGGTTATCATATCAGAACCTTGGCTGGCGAAGATGCAGCTGAGTTTGATTGCTTCTACTCCAGAGATTTATTGACACAGTTGAAAGAGAAGATGGTACATCGCAAAGGTTTTTGCTCTACAACTCTCGCAGTGTCAGACCTATTTTACTGTGACAGCTATAATCTCCCATGTATGGCAGTAGTTTCCCCAAGTCCAAGCCATAATTTTCATCCAGTTTTGGTAGTTTTTTCAAGTACCAAAACTAACAGCTAGTCCAACATCAACAGATTTTAAGAAATGCAGAAAGTTTGCATTTCTGGCACAATTGATCCCCTAATTACCTAACCTCTCTTCCATTCAATACCAACTGGAGTTTGCATGAACTGGCTAATGCAGGGTCACAGTTCTTCATGCATAGCTTTGTTAAGATCATCTTGTCTGTTATTAATTCCATAAATCCCACTGCTTTCGTTTCTTTGAGTACCATTCTTCAAAACATCAAGCTCATATGGTTCACATGTAATGACCTCACTCATAACCATGCAGTAGCATTCTCAGGCTCAGTATCAAGGCAAAGAATATCTAAATTCTGAAGGTATTTAAGCCATTTTGATTCAAAACATACCCAAAATTCAAATATGAAAGGACACCTGACTGGCTGAATAAAGACAATGACATACCAGTTCAAAATTAAATCAATCTTGTGTTGGTGTAGGTGGGGCAAGCAGAGTCCTTGTCAATTGCAGACTGGTTAAGAATCAAATTGTTACATGTGTATTTTTGTGAATGCTGACGGGGTTTTTGCGCTGGCATGCATATTTACAAGACCATGTGTTGTCAATTGTTATATATGTATTTATTCTGCATTGTGTGCTTGACCTTTGTAATTTAGGACAGGAATTTGGGCCTACCTGATTAATGTCAATTTTTAAGAATTTGTTTACTGATATTTGATTTCAAGGTCTAGTTTTGTTTACAAAATTCCGAATGTTCAGGAAGAGAAGTTTTGACCCACATCCTTGTCATTTTATTGTGCCTTAGGTTTTTTATAAGGTTATGATAAATAAAACTATTCATTCTCCTTTTACATTCAGAGTCTGCAATTATTTACTGTTGTGAACAGATATAATTTGAGAGGAATCATTTATTTAAATTATTCATTGGAATTACAAAATGCTCATTGACATTTTGGACTAAATCACTATTTTGGGATTACTATAAATCCATTCAAAGACATTCTGTATTATATCAATGTGATACATCAAGAGTGTTGGCAGCTCAAAGACTATTGGCACATCACACTGAATACTGGAATTTATTTGAATGCTGTATAGTTTTGTACTTGTGATAGAACTTTTAATCAGACATGTAAGGATGGCAACTTGCAATAGGACAAACATATCAAATTATAGATCTCATGCAACTATTTTAATTTAATCTATGTCATTATCTTATTTTAGAACTTTTTTCAAAATTAAAAAAAATTTCTGTACTATAAGACAACAAAGAGAAAAATATGCTGTACCTTATTTTCTGAAACCTGTTTGTGAAGGGACCCAATATATTTATTCCTTACGAAGAGATATACTTCATAGAGAAATTAAACAAAAAAGTGAAATTAAGAAAAGAATTCATAATGATGCCCTGTATTAATAATGTCCATTTATGCATGTTTCACTATTAAGTCCTTTTTCTAAATGCACCCTAATTCCATGCAAGACCTATCCTAAACCAAGCACATTTAACGGAGTCAAATTATTTTGTACTGGATGATTTTGCGAGCATGTGTCTAGTTAATTATGATATAAACATTATGAATATCTCAAACTATTGTGATTTTATTCATTACAACAACATAGTGTTCAATTAAGTCTGAGAAACACTGATCACATCAGAGGTGTCAAATATAGACTGTAGCAATACAATCAAATCAATACACAATGTGATTATACACATATTGTACATATATAGTAAGTACTGCAATACAAACAGCATCAATTAACAAAATCAACAAACAAAATAAGTAACGTACAAAAATAATTCTTTAAATACAACTAAACAAAATTAAAGGAAATGTGTATACCTGCATTTTACCAGCATCTGAAAATCAGTTTTCCAAAGGATACAATACCTATGTAAACATTATATATTGCAGAAAAATAATGAATCGTTATTTAAATGTGCAGTATTTTGTGGTGGTCCATGTACCATTGGTCATTTAAATATTCAAGGAAAAATGGAACATTTCAAGACATTCCTGTGATTATTAGGACCAGACATAGTATTACAGTTTTATTTTGTAAACCACTGCTTCACATTTATGTTCAAAGTTTAATCCTTAGTTCCAGACTCTAACATGCTGCAGGAAATTACTTACATCTAATATAATGACTCCCACCTCTGGCCACTGAACCAACAGTAAAACAAATTCTAGGTGGTTGTTTTCACAAAGATGACCAATCAGACTGTTCCTTATTAAGTCAAAGCTGTCCATATCAAAACTTGCTCAATTCATGTATTCTGCACATGTTCCATTCATTGCTATACATCACTGGATTATTATTACAACGTTCATATATTCTGGAAGTTTCCTCCTATTTCACTGTCACAATTTTTTTCAAAGTTATTCAGTCACCAAATAACAATAAAAATCATATAGCAGTGAAAGACCTGAATTTTTCATTTTTCATTTTCATTGACTTATCAAGACAAAATATGACACCCATATCTGTTTATCTTGAATGAAAAGTAATTCCTAAGATATTAGTCATTAGTTATATTAGTATACTTGTTCACTGAGAAATGAAAACAATAAATATTACAGACTGACATGTGATCATCTTTACCAATGAAAGAGAAAGAAACCTCCAGAATGTACAACTGTTGAAATTACAAAGCAATTGTTAAACTTCTGCATTATATGTAAAATCTTGGCATTTCCCATTAAAGAGTGAATCGTTAAGTCTTTTGTTTCATTTCCCACATAACAGTGTAGCTGTCTACCTATGTGAGGCTACTTTCTAACCAGCCCAGCTGATCTAGACATTTAAGCAGAGCCATCTATTAAAATTGGAAGATGAGTTGCCAAAGAAGGTAGGGGTTTGGGGAGACCTCCCCCAGTGGGGATGCAAGGTTGTTTTTTTTTTTTAAAGTAGCTGGGTGTAAAGTAAAAGTAACCAGGTAACTCACCAAGCTGATAAGGAAAGCCATTTTAGACTATTGGCAAGTGTTGGTGGCAATGATGCTAGTAACAAAGCTCATACTGACCAGATTGAAAACAATTTTTATAACATACAAAACAACACATGCTTCAACAATCCAGACTACTCTATTCTGCTATGCAGTACATGTCCAAGAAATTGAATCAGATATTCATGAGCTGAATGCTCAAACTGAATATCCATGTCATGAGTGGAATTACAAAATGAAAGATGTAGAACATGCATCTGTCGCAAAGTCTGGATTAGTTCTGGAGCAGATAACGATAGAAGACAGAATCCACTTGAACAAGAAGGGTTTATCACACTTTTTCCATGCCATAAGAGATTTTCCTGGTACTAGAGGACAACTTTGACTCCTTTAAAAGTCATAGAAACAAAGATCACAACTACATTTTGGCCTAAGATAACTGTCTTAATCACCATGAGAAATCAAGATGTTTCTACTGTTCTGAACCAAGCCATAATGTGCATTCATGCCAACATAACAGAAAAATTCAAAGTCATGAATGTCTACAATATGTACATAAGGCAAAACACTTTTAAATGTTCCACTCAACAATGCAGCATTAGGATTATGGCAAATGAAGATGGGGTCATAAGTTTAAACACCAAACACAATTTTCCAGAAACTTAACAAAAAGCTATATGATCTACGAAGTGTGATTCTCCTTGTGATAACAGAAAACTACAGATACCCCACTGCATGATGACACCCATGGAATTACCCATGGTGCAATCCCATTAATTCCCTCCATCAATCAAAATGACCATAATGTATAAATTGCTACTGGGATAACTGTTGAATGTACTAATGTTTCAAGACTCACTACAAAATCTTGTAGAAAAACAGTTGATAGCCTTGATTGAGAACACCGTAATAAAGATTATTTAGAGGAATATAATTGTTCATATATTAACAGTGACAATATTAATTCAGACATACCATGCCAATCATCTCAAGACCATCAAAACTTAGAATCGTCTCAAACTCCATGGCATAAGCCAAAGAAACTCAAAATCTGCCGTTTTAAACATTATCTATTTCCTAAACTAGACAAAATCAAATTATTTCAGTTATGATTCTATGGTCCTAAACTAAGTGAGAGAGGAGACCAAAAACCAACAAGTTTTGTAAAATTTCAACAAATAATTTATTTTCCTAGAATACAAAGTGAAGCTCTAACATTAACTTATAGTATTGTGAATTAAATGCCAACTAGCCCTAAAAGTTCAATCCCAAGTCCAAAAAGTATAGAGTATTTCAAGTGAATTTCAGTGGCATTCTGAATGAATTCCAATTTTGAATTTACTGATGTGCCAACAGCCTCAAATGTGCTAATGTGCCAATGTGATCATGAAGAAAATGGTATCAAAATAACTTGGCTAGAAGTGTGACATAATGCACAAAAACCATTTGAATTAGGTTGTGTATATAGACCATTGAATGCTAGGTGTTATATACCATATTTCAAAGCAAGCTTGAAACTTTGTATGGAGAAAACAAAGTCTGTTTAATAGGTTACTTCAACTGCAATTTTCTTTATGACAATAATCGAAGCTGGATTAAAACCATGAATATCCTAAATTTATTAACAGCTAGTTCATGTACCGACTAGAACATAGGTATATGAAACACTCATTGATCACATCTACACTAACAATCCTTACAATATTAAAAAAGTTGCAGTTCCCCAATATGCCATAAGTGATTGTTATATTCCTTAAAGAAATGAAAGATATCTCTTCATCAATAACTGAATCATTGGATGACCCATCAGACACTATTGACATCGGGATAGGTATGTTTACGGACACCCTCAATGCTCATGTTTCTATTAATTTCAAGAGAGTCAAGCAATAATATCAACTCAATTAAATTACAGGTGATATACTGAATAACGTTGTAAAGACAAGGGATAGATTTCATAAATCAAAAGATACATTCAGTTACAGATTATGGAAAAACAAAGTCAATGATTCAAAAATATCAGATAGTATTACGAAAAAGAACCCTAGAAAACGATTGAAAACCTTCAACAACTTAAAGGGCAAATCTGTCAATAACCTGCCATTTAGATGTTTTAGTGATGAAACTGGTGACATGCAGCAAGAACCTCATGTAATTCACCAATGCACTAAATGATGACTTTGTGAACATAAATGAAAAAACAATGATGAATTAAATAAGCATATTTTATCAAAACATTGCAAAGAAGATTACTTCAAAATACCTAAAAGTCTTGAATTCATTTTAAATAAATGAGATAAACTTTACTACAAAACAGCTACAAGTCTAGATCATATAAATGCTAAATTTCTAAAACTCTGATCTGAAGTGATTGCACTTTAACTAACATGCATCTTCAATTTACGTATTCCACATGTATCTTTCCAAACTGGCTAAAACTTGCAAAAGTAATTTCAATAAATAAGAAAAATCTTTCTAATATGAATAAATATAGACCTATATCAGTTTTATCATCACTTTCAAAGATATTAGATAGGTATGTTTGTAATAAATTTAGAAACAAACCTGTGGAATCTTTCAATTTACTATGTTCAAACTGACTTTCATAAAGGACATTCTTGCCAGACTACCAACTGGAATGGCGGATTATTGGTTAACAGCAATAGATCAAGATAACATGGCAGGCACAGTGTTTCTTGACCTTAGAAAGACATTTTACCTTGTTAATCACAAAATACTGCTGGAAAACTCAGCATATACCAAGTTAACCATGAAAGTTGAACTTGGTTTCAATCCTATCTTGAAGGCAGAAAAAAGTTTATATTTTAAATAAACTTTCATGTAAGAAACTGATCAAGTCAGATGTTCCAAAAGGATCAGTTCTTGGACCATTACTTGTTCTGCTGTGCATCAATGATTTACCATATCACACTGAGTTATTTATCACCACCATATTCATACATTACATGACATTACATAACACTGGATCAATTGGCCATGAGATTTGGTTTTGGTTAAGTAAATAACTGGTATGAGCACAACGGTATGAAGATAAATGCAAACAAATCAAAAGCCATGATCACAGGTAGTCAAGCAAGAGTAAAAGCCGAGAAAGATGATTTCAAAGTAATGCAAAAAGGAATGGGCATACAACAGTCTGAAAATGAAAAACTACCTGACAGACTGAAAATGAAAACTACTTGGCATCATGAGAGACAATATCTTGTTCTGAAAAATACAAGTTGATATGGTCATTAAAAAGGTAAACTCATTGCTTTATCTCTTTAACAGAATCTTATCTCACTACGATTACAATGCCTATATCATGCCACATCTAGAATAATGTTGTTCTATCTAGGGTAATACAGAAAATCAAGAAAGATTACTGAAATTTTAAAAAAGAGCAGCTCGAGTTATTCTTGCATCAACAAATCGTTTTAAAACCCTAAAAGTGGTGTCCATTTAAACAGAGAATTCATCTTCAAGAGGGTTAACTAGTCTAAAAATCCTTACATGGCTTGGCTCCTGATTATCTTCAATGTAATTTTAAAATTTCTCAGAAATATGTTATGAACTAAGATTCACCTCAAACAACAATTTATATTTATCTAAACCAAATTTAGAGTTTTATTAGAATGGTTTTGCTTTTTGGGGGCAAACTATGGAATTGCATACCACCCTATATAAAGTCAGCTCATGCCAAGCTTTTTAAAAACCTTCTTAGTCAATATCTACAGAAACAGCCAACTACACAAGCATCACTACGGCTGGCAATGACAATGACAACTATACAATCACTACTGTTGGTCACTGATACGGTCAACTTACTACAAAAGCATCACAACTGTTGGCAAATGACAATGACACAAATATCACTACTGCTGGCAAATGACACTGACAACTACTCAAGCATCACTGCTGTTGATCATTGACAATGACAACTAAACAAGCTTCACAACTGTTGGCAATGACAATGACAACTGCACAATCATCACTACCATTGACCATCAATACTGACAATTAACTAAACAAGAAACACTACTGATGACTAATAATACTGACAACTACATAAGCATCACTACTGATGACCAATGATACTGACACAAGCATCACTAATGTTGGCAATGGCACTGACAGTGACAAAATCATCACTACTGTTGGCAATAACAATGACAACTACACAATTATCACTACTGTTGGCAATGAAAACTTATAGACAATATCTTCTCATCTGCTTACACAGATGAGACAAAAATCTGATAAATGTTTTTGGTTTCATTGGCTGTTTTATGGTGTGAGGACTGATATTAGTACCAAACCTGCAGAAACTAATGGCATGAACTGAACCTGTTCCCTTCTGGCTGCAAGTCTAACATTCTAACCAGTGAGCCAATGCAGCTCTGATACAATATGAACTAAAATAAGTAACTGAGTTTTACTCTAATCTAGTGATTTTCAAACTATTTTTATATTACCCAGTTGAAGAAATTGGTGAGGCCATCAACCCACCATATTTAGCTTTTGACTGAGTTTTCTTAAAATCTTAATAATGCAATACATCTGAATCAGCAAGACAACTCTGTGCTCAACATTCTGCAACCCAGTACTGGGTCATGACCCATCCTTTGTAAACCACTGCTCTAATCTGCTAAAACTATTATGAAGTACATAAACTGCAAACATGCATACAAAGTTTTACCTGGAATGATGACAGGGGGTACATGATGGTGAAGGTCTGGCCAGACTCTGGTGAGAACAATCTCACACTACCATCCTGCAATGATTAAAATTTAAAATTATTTTTTCATAAACTCTGTTGTTCTCTCTTTGCATTCTGACAATTTACCAAGCCATATCTTCTAATAAAAGATTTTCTTTATCATCTGCAAGAACATAATATAAGAAAAGTAACATTTTCTCAGAAGAGCATGGCCTAATTAGAATTATTATGTAAAATAAACAATACTTATCTTTACTTTTAGTCATCTTGTGTGCTCAATGACCAATTACTAGAAATTATTATACATGCCCTCCAACAGCAGCATCACCTGAGGGAAACTTCACACCAAGAAAATTGATGGTATCTGGTTTTCTTTCATCAAATGGTGTACTGCATTTAAATTTGATTTGAAATACACACCATTCTACTGTATTTTAGATCAAAGAATAAAACTTGGAGTGTGATATAACTGTTAGCATTACAATTTTGGAGCTGTTTCTAGAATTAAACATTGCAGTTGGTGGGGCTGGGGAGGTTGGTCATAATTCTTGCTCTCTAAGATTTGTCAACCTATAAACTTTTAATTGTACTGTTCAACATCAATATAAGAAGAACAAGCTTAGGAAAACCAATTTTTTTCTGGTAAAATATATTTCTTTGATAATACTTACCTTATCATAATACCTTAAGAGAACTACTATTACATCACAAATAGAGCCTTCCCAGTTAAACTTTTTAGCTAAGAAAACTAAATTTTACCTGCCCATATTGGTGGCACTTAATGAGTGACCTCCACTTGATACAGGGATTGGCACCAAATTCTGACAAATATTGAGTATGATATTGTGCCCTTGACTGGTAAACTGTCTCCATGAAAGCAAATTACAGGAAGCTTTGTGAACTTCAATACAGACACACATCTTGTCAGTAACCACTGGTAGCACAGTCTCTATCCTGAACAGCATTTATAACTTGCCTTGGTGTTTTCATTTTGAACTATAGGGTGCATATGAAACAATTGAGAGTGCTTAGGTCTATGACTAGACAAAGAGTACCACTGGCCTTTGGGACCAGGAACAGTCTCAAATTATAAACCTGGTGATTTTAGATAGCAAATGATCTCTACTACTCTTTTCTGGTGAACATTATTGATTTCTCACTGCATAGCATCTGGTTTCAATGAGCCATTGGGGATGTTTGTAGCTCAAAGTACCCAAGACAATGGAGAAGGTACACTGAACATGATACTGAGGTCTTCTTAAACCACTTGCAAAGTCTACTGATCATCATGGTAAATACTTTTCCATTCAACAGTGAATAATTGGAGAGTGTCCCCCCACCTCCCACCTAGGATATCTGACAAGGGTGGTAGAAAATGTTATTTCTACCACCAGAGGCTGGTATTGAGAAAATCTAGGGCAAAAATGATCACCTCTCTGCCTCTTGCCCAATTCTGTTCTAGAGAGCTGTGGCCTTCTACAGGTATATGATCATAGGATTGCTTTCTTTCTGCTGTGATTTAGGGGCATCCTTTCTATCCTTGTGTTTACTTCCTTGAATCCCTCTTCTGGACCAGAGACTGTGTATAATGGAAATTTATCTTTTTGTCAGCTTGCTTATGTCTTGTAGAGAAGCTTAGAAAAGAACAATGCAATCTTAGCTTGGCTTTATGGTGGTCTTTCAGAAAAGTGAAAGTGGAGAGAACTGTATCTCTTTCCACCAATTGTACTAGGTTTGTTGCTGCTATTATGACACTAACCAGGGTGTGCTTAACAGCTCTGCTTAGGATGCAGGCAATTTGAGAAACAGACTCCCAATCATGTTCTAGGGTATTCAAAGTGGGAGATGGTAAACCGTCTCTGCTTGCTGGAAGATGGACACTGAGACTAAGTCCAACACAGAGCCCACTGCCACAACATTCCACACAAAATGTTGTTCATCATTAAAAGACTTCCAGTCCATGCATACTAAATAGGGTTTTGACATCACCAGGCTTTCAATGTCCCTGTCTACTGCTGGGGTGTCCATGTCAAACACTAGAGTGTGGGTCTTATAGTACTTCTTACAAAAACTGTACAGAAGAATCACTGTGGGAAGAGTCTGTTGACACTAGGGTCCTGTAATTGTTTCTGTAAGCATCCCAAAAGGTCAGCACCTTGACTAGATTGTTTTAGTTCAGATTAGTTAGCCATGCTGAATCTGAAACTTTAGACCAGGCTGTTGATGGAGAAAGAAGAGGACAAAACTGGAGGCAAATAGTGAAAGACTCCCTCCATGGATGCCAGAGTCTTCTCTGGTTATAGTGAGATCTAGCAAGGACAATGGAGCTTGTAAGCATACTTTATTGTCTCTAGGCAAATGTGATGATGCTGATTACTCCTGTCAGTGGCAAAGGCATGAGAATGAAATGAATCAACATCCCATGTAAATAAGAGCAGGATTGCAATGAGTGACTTGTGGCATTACAACGGGAATACTGATCTTTGAGAGTGCCTGTGTGGCATCGGGTAAGGCAAATTGGACAAAGACCTTCTGTCTTCTGGCTTAAAAGGCAATATTCTCACTGCAATCTGATATGTATGGCAGAGTCTGGTCATGACAGAAGAGTGCCATTTTGTCTTGCAGGATGTTGTACAGTTCTTTAAGTCAGGATGGTTTAAAGGATATTTTGCTCCACATAGCCAATCCATAGGTCTGATGAGCAAGACATAATCTGAGTTGGCTTGATTCGGATCTTGATCTCACTCTAATGTAGCCAATAAAAACAGTTGGCCATCAAACTCATGCAGTATCAGGCATATCGGTTCGACCGAGAAAGGTGTCATATTCAAAACTGACCAGAATAAGTTGGATCACTTCATGGTTGTTGAACCTTCTAGAGTGCAATAAGTTTTGAAAAGTAAATCATTCACTAAGTGAAGTCAGCATGTATACTAATGGCATCCTCATCCCGCAAGATGCACTTCTGTGCTTCTGTGTATTCCCCTTTCATCGCTCTAGAACTGCAGCCCACACACCCTCAGTCCAAGAGAGGTATATCTGGTACATATTTGTGGTGTGGCATTTGGAGCAAGCTTGACATGTAGAATTGTTGTCATTCCCATGTTTCCAATGTTCACAAAGCTCACACGTTGCCCTGCCCATGGTCAAAAGTTTTGTAAAATAAAAATAGAGACAATATGTGTGTGTGTGTGTTGACACAAGTAGTGCTTTATGAACTCGGAGAGTGGACATACAGTGTTAAACACAATATAAAAATTTACCTGCGTGATGGGCCCATATGGCTGCTTTAACAGGTAAAAGTTCTTAAGTCTCAATATTAATACTTATTTATGTGGACACTAGAAAATAAATTCCACAAAAAGTTTTCCTGCAGGAAAGGCCTTATATACACTACCTAAATAGGCAAGGTCACCAAAAGTTGAAGTGGGTGCTACGACTAACACTAAGTACAGAAAACCTATTTGTGTATGACTACAGAAGACATAACAGCAATTTACTAAAAGGGTTTTGTTACAGCACACACAACACCTGCACATAAAATAAAGTTACACCAATCTGAGGGGATGTACTAGTGACCTGTGCAGAGTGTACAAAGGGCACCTTTGTGTGTGAATACAACAAAATTATGATACTATAAATGACAGAAAACTTTTGTCATCAAAAGACAGGAGCAAGAAAAAGTATACTTTCTCTGAAGAGAAACTTCTTCCAACTTACTTTATGGTAGAATAACTTCCAAAATTCTTGTAGATGAATTGTGAAGCCTCTCACCAGGAGAAAACATGCTACTTGTTACAAGTGGAAGTAGTAACTTAAGTATTCATGGGACTTGGCACCAATCCCTGTATAATGGGAGATTACTCTATTTAACTGCCGCAGGTAACTTTTAGCTTTCTTAACTGAATAGTTTAGTCTGGGAAAGTTGGATTTGTAAGGTATCAGTAGTTCTGATATAGTATTATGATTGGCTACAAATTGGAAGAAGAACCAGTCAAGTTAGCTTTATTCTTACCTGAGTAGAGCAGACAATTTTACTTGATTTTCCTTTTCCACGTGAACAGACAAGCTTGCAGATGTCAGATTCAACTGGGGCAAACATCTGATAAAACTGAAAATTGAGCAGAAACATTTTTCTGAAGAGATGAAAACTTAAATCAGTACAATTGATAATATGACTATATGGTTTATACTGCAATGGATGAATCAACAAAGTATTTACTTGAAAACACATGTTCTCTCACTAACACATTTGAAGTTGTCTACAATATACAGAAGGCACTGAGGAAAACCAGTCACTAAAGCCTGAAATTTAGGTCACAGTGACTTACTTTTCTATGATTAATTTATTTACCTTGAGATGCATTTACATACAAATTTTCATTGGTGTTGCTTAAACAAGGTTCCAGATGTTGTGGGTGTAGAAAACACCAAAGTCACATAGTTATATCACAGTGACTTCGTATTGATGTAGCAGGAATACTCACCTTGATAGGTATCAACATTACAATTTTCATAAATTTTTATAAGTGTGGGTGAAAAAAGGTTCAAAGATATTGAGTTTGTCACAAACATTTAAAAGTAAGTAGTCACTCCAGCAAGAAGATATGTTACTCTCATCAAGATGCTTCCATATGTCACTTTTCATGCGTGTAGGTGAAATATGGTACAAGATAATATCAAAGAACAAACTCCTGAAAACTCAAGTCACACAAACAGTGAACTTGAGCTGCACTAAACTAGTTTTGGTATGGTTGAGTTAATAATGCCAAAGCACAAACTGTAGAAAATGCAAGTCACACAAACAGAAAACCTGAGTTGCACTAACCTAATTTTGGTGTGGTCGAGTTACTTTTATTGAGATGCATTCACATTATAATTTTCATAAGTGTAGGTGAAATTGGATCCAAGATAAGGTGGGGGGATCAATGAATGTAGGAAAAGCAGACAGTACAGACCCATATTCAAGCATGTAAATTGGGTGTTTCAAACCTAGCTTTCGTATGGATGGGTTACCTTCACTGCAATATCTCTACATACCAATTTTCATGAGCACAAGTAAAATAGGGTCCAAGATATGGAGGGTGTAATGACTTAGCAGCTAAAAATACACATCATTCTAGTATGTAAATTAGAGTACAATGACCTTGTTATGACATTAAGGATTTGCTTTTATCCTGATATACCTATAAACCAAATTTCATGAGAAAAAGCGAAGTAGGGTGTTCAGGGTGTTATGCATATTTAATTTAATTTGCTGTTTGTTAGGTTTTATTAAATAAAATTATTTCATTACATACTATTGTAATGTAACATTGTATGCTGGACTTGACCTTGCCCAAAACTGAGTTCATTTCTGCTTGGCATGCTTGTCTTTTTTAAATTTTATTTTGTGTAAACAAGTGATACATAGCTAAATTATTCTCCATGTGTATGGGCTTAATATCAGTATCATTATTAATAGAAGAAGTAAATATATTTATTTGGGTCAAAGTTTTGGAATTTCCTGAGTGTAATCCAGGTAATGGTTTTGATTTTGTAAACATCAGGATCATTCTAGAAGGTTATTGTCCATTAGGTAATGGGTTTTTTTTTAAGAAAATGCTAATTGTGACCTGAGGTCAAGTAGAGAACTATATAATCTTGTAATTGTGAGGACTTGGTCATTCATGCTTTAACATCTAACACTTTCAAGTTGTATATTATATGTTGTGACCAGTACTTTTGGGTTGGAATCTTTTTTGTTCAAATTACTGAATTCAGGTGATTATTTTCTCTGCAAATACAAAAGTGCACTGATAAAATTCTTAGATAAAGACATTCACTGGAATTTATACTTAATTCAAACCTGGAATTATGTTACTGTGATTCAACAAAAGACTGTTGGCACATCAACACTCTATAAGCTGTAAGACACATCATTGCCTTCAGTTTTTGGATTTCCTCAGGACTTGTACTGAGTTTTATTCAGGACTTTAATTGCTAGGACTTGTGTCTGTAATTCTTGGATTCTTCTGGGATTTAATTTGCAATACCGTAAGTTCTTTTTTTTCATTTTCACTTGGTATTCCAGGGAAATAAATTATCTGATAAATTTTACAAAACTTGTCTTTCACTCTTTTCTGTTACTTATTTTAAGAGCACAGACCATTAGGGTGTGACAATAAACAGCTCAAAATACAATATTCACTCAAGAATGCAACTCAGGTCACAGTAATATTGTTTTGTATGGATGAGTCGTTTTGTGTGAAATGCATCCATATATAAATTTTCTAAGTGTAGGTAAAATGAGAACCAAGACATTGAGAGGTAAAAAATGCTGAGGATGTAAAGAACAATAAATAAACAAACAAATCAATGGGAAAAATGCTACATCCCCTACCACATAATCAATACATGAATGAATCAATCAATCAGATAAACATCGATTAAGCAGACACAATGTATTGCCAGCAAACAGCACAATGGTCTACTGATGTAAGCAAGACTGGAATACTTGCAACATTACACATTCAGTAATGTTATACCAAAACACTCAAATGAATACAACAACTGATTATTAAGTTACACACCTTTCAAAAACTTTAATCACTCAATATTAACAGTGATGATGCATTAAGGCAACTAATGTCCCTTCCAAGTACAGTACACTCTCACTGCAAGACAGTATAAATCAAACAAATGCAATACAAATTAAATATTGCTTACACCCTAGACTTGTGACAAAATTGTGTACTGAATGCAGTCAATTATTCTGAAGTTATGGACTGGAAATATCCAACAATTATTTTCCACATATATCTGTTATTCTATATTCAGTACATTTCCTCTTGATCTTCTTCAACTGATAGACATAACATTCTTGTTGCTTTAATTTCCATATTACACATACCAACATAAAACTAGATTGTTTGTAAAACATATACACTAAGATCCAAAACTAGACAAAATCAAGTTGTTTCTGTTATGACTCTATGGTCTTAAACAAAGTCACAGAAAAGAGCAAAAGCCAACAAGTTTTGCAAATTTCAACAAATAATCTAATTCTCTAGAATACAATGTAAAAATTTAAAATTAACTAACAGTATTGTGAATGAAAAGCACAATCACATGTCCACAAGTATAGAGTATTTCAAAAGAGTTCCACTTGTATTCCAAATGAAGTCAGATTTTGAATGTACCGATCTGCCAGTATCCTTGAAGTGTTGATATGCTAAAAGTCTTGATGTATCACAATGATATAATCTAAAATGTCATTAAATGAATTCAGTCATACCAAAATAGTCCTAAAGTCTATGAGCAATTTGTAGTTCCAATGAATAATTGAAATAAATAAATCCTCTCAAATAATAATTGAACATAACCAAACTCCACTACAGATGTTTAAGATAGGAATAAATAATTATGTTTCTCACTACATTATATAAAAACTAAAATACAATCTTAGAAGCATATTGAGGGTCATAAAAAATAAGAGAATATAAATGTAATACATACTTGGTTCAGAGAGAAAATCTTTATCTCCTTTTCAATCTGACAGAAAAATAGTGTGTCACTGATGAGCTTCATCCTGTGTATTTTGTCCCCCAAATCTAATCGCATGTACTGTTTATGAAAAAAAACAATAATGGCAAATAAAAAATTATGTCCTATACAATTCTTTTTTTTTTCTTCAAAATAATAGTACTTTTCACTTACTATCGATTATCATCATCATCGTCATCACCACCACCACCAACATAACACAAACTCTACCATAATTAAATTTAGAACAATGAATATTTGCTGCATTTAATCAATATGAATAATTATGCAAGGGCAAATCAACTTTACAATGCTTATCAATGAAAAGCTCCTACTGAGTATTCTATGGACTTATTTAAAACATGCTGGAAAAAGTTTTCAATAATCTTTTTCATAACTTTCAGTGGATGTTGTATTTTGAAGTCAGCATACCTTATGAAAATTATCCATTCTCCAGATGAAAAGCACACCATCCAACGAACTGGAGAAGAGAAGGGGATCACACCTGTGGACATTTAGAGCTGTAGGAGAAGTTAAATGAAGACATCACATGGATAATGATTTCACAACAAATTCATGGCACAGCAAGAATGATCTGTGCTGAGTAACTCCCCAAAATTATTTTAATAATTTGATAAATGTCACAAAACTTATATCACATGACTAAACATGTTGCTCTCTTAAAGCAAAAGAAGATTTGTGAACTATATGCCACTACCTTAGATGTTATGCCTGTGATATTACATTCAATTTGCATGTAATATCAAAAATAATAAGTAATTTTATAAAGCTCAAAATTAATTATATCTTTCCGTAAAACCATACAAGAATCTATTTGTATCAATATTTTCAAGAAAACAAAGAAACATACTGTCCAAGTCATTCATTAATGCAACCATACAGTTCAGTACCTCTTTCATACTGTTCAAGATACAGGTATGTTAACTGGCCAAATGTTAGTTCCAACTTCTAGCAAGAGTACAAAATGGTGGCACTATATAGTTTCATATTTTGCATAGATAGGGTTAGATTTTTAATGAAAAAAAAATTCTCCAGATTTTCTCACTATTTATACTGGCCATTTAAAAAAGACCTTGCATATTTAGGTATAGTGCAAAGAACTTTTAATTCCCTTTATTTTGGTATATGACTGATGTGTGTAACATGGATTATAGAGTATACAGCTTAGCCTAACTTCAGATGTGCACCTTTCAAAAAACTACTTGCTCCGCTTGGTCATTTTCACCTCCAGGAATTCAAAGGTAAATCGTTAAAAAAAAAAGAGGTGATAACTTTTTTTTACATATTATATATTTGGTCATTCATTCATCACACTTTGAGAAGAAGCTGGTTTTGTCTAGTCTGGTGGCGCTCCACAGTTTCATATTTAGCATAGGGTTAGAATTTTAAAGAAAAAGAATTTCCCCTGGTTTCCTCACTAGTTATACTGGCTATTTAAAAAAGACTTTGTATATCTTAGGTATTGTTCAAAGAACCTTTAAATCCCTTTATTTTGGTGTATGATTGATGGGTGTAATATGGGTTACAGAGTATACAGCTTGGCCTTACTCCAGATGTGCACCTTTCAAAAGAGTGCTAGCTCCACTTGCTCATTTTCACTTCCCGAACTTCAGAGGTAAATTGTAAAAAAAAGAGCCGATAATTTTTTTTTGCATTTTATATATTTGTTAATTCATTCATTGCACTTTCAGAAGCTGGTATTGTCTAGTCTGGCAAAATTCATTTTCCCTATTTTAATAGCTGCCAAGGATAGTGTACTTTAGACAAATTCAGGTTGAGTTTTGGAGCACAAGGGAGCAGTCATTTTAGTTAGCAGTGTGCTAAGATCATTTACAATTTCCAAAAGTACAGTATCCAAAGAAATGTCAGTCACATTATATGAAAGTAGCATTGAGGTATGCCAACATTCTCACCACTATGCATGTTTTAAATGCAAACAACTTCACCTTACATACATCACTCTCTCAAAAGTACATAATAACTGGTGAGCGCCACCTCTGGCAAAATTCCTTTTCCCCTATTTTAAAACCTGCTAAAGATAGTATACTTTAGACTAATTCAGGCTGATTTTTTTTACCACAAACGACCAGTCATTTTAGTTAGCTGTGTGCTTAGTTCATGTACAATTTCCACAAGTATAATATGCAAAGAAATTTGAGCCACAGTATATGAAAGTAACAGAGAGGTATACCAACATTCTCTCCACTGTGCATCTTGCAAATGTAAACAACTACACCTCACAACCTGCCACTATCTCAGAAGTTCATAATATTTGTAGAGTGCCCCCAAAACAATACAATATATTCCTGCCCCAAAGTTCATTAGTCATCTATGTAAGAACTGGTATGGGATGGTTGATTATAGAGATTACTGACCAATGGGTCACAATACCCTAGACCAAAAGAAATAAACTTACTCTTATTTGACTTATCAAGATCTTGACCATTGACCCTTGGATCCCAAATAATATAAACATATTTCTTCCCCTAAATGCAGGCAACCACAAAGTCTGCTCAAGGAATTTGCTCTAGAACAAAATTTATTGTGCAAAAATCATTTTTCTTTACAAAGTTACAATGACTTTCATCTTTGACCTTCTGACCCTATAAATGACTCTTCTTCCTTACCTTAAGTGCAAGCCCTCCATAACTTTGATCATGGTTAAGTGGACTTGAGCTGAACATGTAATGTAAAAGCACATTTTTCTTCTTTCAGTTGCAATGACCTTGACATATGAACTTTGATCCCAAAATGGAAAAGCCTCTTTCTGATGTAAAGTGTAACCTATCCATAAACTTTTATGTAGGTACATGGTTCAACTCTGAATTTTTTTGCAGAAACCATTCTTCATTTTTCAGCCAGTGACATTGACCTAAGACCTTTAAAGCCTCAAAGTCAATAGGTTTCTTCCAGACTCCAAGTGCAAGCCATCTTATAAAGTTTACTTCTGATCTGTGATGCATGAGTTACTCTGTACATAAATTATTTTTCTTATTCAGTCATAATAATTTTGACTTTCACTCATCTGTGCCCAAAATTTATTAGCTTCTTCTTTATCCAAAGAAAAAGCCATCCACAAAATTTGGTCACAGTCTATGATGAAAAAATAATGTTGTCATGCAGAAACCATTTTCTTCTTTCAGTCACAGTGACATAAATTTTTTAAACACTTACATCAGAATCAAATGGCTCCTTCCTTACCCCAAGTGCAGGCATAAACAAAGTTTGGCCCAGATATGTGATGCAGAGCTAAAGTTACTGTGCAGAAACCATTTATTTTCTTTTAGTTGCATAGTAACTGACCTTTGACCGTAAAACACCAAAACAATAAGCTTTTGTTTCACTCCAAAGTTCAAGTCATCCATAAAGCTTGGTAAAGGTAGATGGCATAATGTTACTGAGTGGAAATAAAAAAATGTAACAGCACAACAATATACACTCCACTTTTGGCAGGCATATAAAAATTCTAATCATACAATCATAACCAAAATGACAATCTGATTACAGTTTAGTTTATTTTCATAATCAAGCATGCATTTTCAGGGTTTGTTCAAACAGACTTTTGTTTGATGGTCTATCAGTATTAGTGTTTGTTACACTCAGACTGATATGTACTGATAGGTTAACTGTATGAACTTTTTTCACAGGATTTTCTAACCATGTTTTCTGTAAACAAATTATCACATAACATCAATATAATATTCCAGATTTTTTATACATTAACTGTGTAATACTGTCTTGACATCACATGATTCCTGAATATGCATGTGTAAATTAGAAGTATTCTATACAGACCTGCCAACCCTAACCTTTTCCATAAGTAGAGACCAGTTTTCAATAAGTGTAACAAAATATCATGTACTCCTACCATTAAGCTGGAAAACATGCATTTAAAAGTCCAGAAGTGTGATTCAAGATGCAGCAACAGTAAACATTGTATTCAACTAAAATGTTTGTAAAGTATACTTCGACCCTAATTACCTAAACTACAGATCTAAACCAATGAAACTCAATGATGTCTTGCTATTTCTTAACTTGGCATAATCCTTTAAAACAATATTTAAATTTCATATGGGATGTGGCATAGGCAATCTTCTTTCCCACCAACAGACATGCTCAAGTTCGTGCATAATGTCACTAAACATAATTGTTACCCTTCCTGCTTTTTCTACCAGAATCTGAATATTCCTTTTTATTCTTCTGTACTATTACAACATTTTTAGAGGTTTAATTGCCCCTTTCGACCTGAAAATGTATCGCTTGTTGGATGCCATTTTAAGTAACAAGCAACAACTTTATCATACATTTTGCATCACTAAAATACATGCAGTTTAAAGTGTCTGAGGTACTCCTGTATAGTTAGTCTGATTTCCTGACCAACTCCACTGAATGACACCCAAATCCGAATCAAACACAGAAAAGACAGTACCCAGATTTTACTGCAAACAATCATATTTCAGTAATTTGTGCTTTTTTTCTCCTTAAGTCCATACTTTAAGGATCATTTCAGCAAGACTTACAGAAAAATTTTGATGGTTGGCAGGTCTGCTGTAATGTTTCCAGCTTAAAACAATGTAACGTTTGAAAATCTTAAGAAATTTATATTTTATTACATGAATATGAAATCTGACATTTGTGATCAATTCATGTAAAATGTATCTGTAACTTGTGGAACTTCTAGCTCTTACTTAAAACACATGACAAAGATGTATGTTATGACCCATATTTCATAAATTACATATGAAATGGAGACTAGTGTTACTCCATATCTTACTACAAGACAACCTAAAATAAAAAGTTCACTAAATCCTGAGTATGATAAAACACATGTTGATGTACATGTAAGAATACAGGAACTATATAAACAAAATTCCTGTAAATGAAAGACAAAATCAGCCTATCCTTTGTCATGTAACAGTGGTAACTATTCAGTCATCTAGCCTAGTCAGATTAAGGATATAACATTTTATTTCATGCTAGAACATGAATTACTGGATTTTCTGAGAGAGGAAAAATCTTGATATTTCACTGGAGTGAAAAATATCATTGGCCATCAATAGACAGAAATAACATTATAAGCATGCAATTCAAAGTTATTTTTATATGTTTAAGTAGAAGAGACATAAATTTGGCCACCTACTGTAAAAGCTGATTGGAGTTCCAAACTAACAAGGTTTGAAATTTTTTTCTTCATGTGCTATCTTACTTTGAATTGGGAAGGAAAATTATGCTACTGTTTATATTTTCTGTAAGAATAATCACAAAACACAACAGAACATATATGGTAAACCACTGACATCACACGGAATCCAGTAAGAAAACTGCTACTTCAATCTGTTATACAGTACATCTTGCTAGCCAATATTTAGAGCATGAAATAAAAAGAAAATTGGCTTGCTACAAAGCTTAAGTATTTTCACCCACTTGATGAAATATATCAATAGTTTACTCACTGGAAGAAAATATCTTCCATTTAAATTTTTCTGAGAATAATTACCTGTAACAGCAGCACAGTGATCATGAAATTGATGCACCTGACTGAAAACATTGCTTCCCCACACCTGAAAATTTAGGGGAAAAAAACCATAAATGTATTTAGCACAGATATTATGTTATGTGTAGGCTCATACAAAAGTAACAAAAGAAAAGAGTGAAGTCAACAAGCTTTGTAAATTTAACAAACTAATTTATTTCCCTAGAAAACAAGGTAAAAATATGAAATAGGACTTACGGTTTGTGAATATAATCTAAAAATTAATCCTAGAAATCAAAAATATAAGTCTTATCAGTAAAAGTTCTAATTGAATTCAAGTTAGAATCTCAATGAAATTCCAATATGGAAGGCGATGACGTCCTCTATAACCAGTTTGTGTTGATGTGTCAACAGTTCCTTGATGAGTCACCTAGAATATAATTCCGGCTTTTGAATTCCAAATAATTTAGTGAATGTCTTTGTCCAAGAATTTCGTTGAAGAAGAGTATTTTCCAGGGTGAATAAATTATTTTAAATAAAAAAATCAACTCAAATGGCAACAAGATGACAAATACCTTGAGCCCAAAGGTATATATTTAAGATTGATCATATCCACTAGAAAATGTCTGTTTTAACCCGCGATTTTAGATCACATGATGGCTCACGTGGTCACTTAACTTGAACAGCACAGTAAAAAAAATGTCAATTTGCACATAGGCTAGAATAGCTCTATCTAAGAATCAGATTCCCACACTGGAAATAAATTTAAAAATTAAACTGTTTACAACAGACTAACACGTGGGCTGAACATAACCCTGGTAATGACCAATCATTTTCACTCAATGTTTACAAAATCGGAACCAAGGTCAAGAACTAGGTTAGCTAAAAATAAAATGTAGCAATCGAACTGCATTGTTATCAGGTCAAAACAGAAAACTGAACCTTCTGAAAAAAATCAAATCCAGTGAATAACGTTATCATTACAATAATGTAATGAAATAAAAATAAAATAAAAGAGAATTTAAAACTAACATGCAAGCAATTAAATTACATATATGTAACAATGAGGAAAATCAGTCCATTCATTATACTGTCACATGATTTGTCTTGTGCAAGGCCTGCCTTTTCTTATGCTGATGCATATTATGTCAATTACAACTCAATGTCCAGTCCAGGTTAAAAATAAAGTAAATTGAACATTTCATGTCAGGACTCAAGCATAACATCATATTAAGAAACAAACATTTAGGGGTATTCTTACCAAGATGATAAATCAGATTGTATAGTTTTGCTTTATTTTCATCATTTAAAGCTAACATTCATACTGAAATTAGTAAAAAAATTATAATTTGGATGGAGCAGCCTAATGCATAAAACTTTACTTGTGACTGTTTATCTTACAGGAGCAAGCAAAACTCATCTCACAAACTGCACCTGTTTCAAACATTTGTTTTACAAACTAAGTATTATAATGTATATTTAGTGCATATTTTTTGTGTGCTTGACTTTTGTCCATGACTGAGGGTTGTGGAGGGTGTTTATTTTGCATACCTGACTTTTATCATGATTATAAAGTGGTAAACAAGATCTTTCCTAGAATTTAAGTTCTAGGGTAGCGGAATTTTCCATTGAGATTATTAGTTTTCCAGAACATTCTATTGTGACATAGGTCAAGTAAAATATGAATAAATGATGTTTGCTACACAATTATTCATTCCTTTTTTTAAGATCAGTTTATGGAATCATTTACATTTCTGCTCAGATATAATTTGAGAGGAATTATTTGTTTAAAATTATTCACTGGAAGTACAAGGAGCTTATTGACTTTTTGAACTAAAACATTAATTTGAGATTACTGAAAACTCATTCAAAAATACATTCAAGACTGTATCATTTCGGAACATCAGGACATTCAAGACTATTGGAATTCATTTGGATCATTCTACACTTTTGTACTTGTGATAGAATATTTCAGATTATTTGGGATTTAATTCACAATATCATGTCTCTGAAATTTCCACTTTGTAACTTAGAGAAGTAAATTATTACTTGTTGATTTCGGGGCCCCGAGTGGCCGAGTGGTCTAAAGCGCTGACCGTTACGGATCACTGCCATCTCACCTCTGTCTGCGTGAGTTCGAGTCCAGGCTCGGCTAGCGTGGGTACGTGAGAAAGCCTGCCAGTAGCTTCTCGTGGGTCGGTGGTTCTTCCCGGGGTTTTCCAGGGTTCTTCCCCCACCATTAATACTGGCCGCCATGTATAGCCT
>JAECUM010003055.1:0-48690 GCA_016617855.1 Megalonaias nervosa | reverse complement strand
AAGCTTTTGCAACTGGAGCTGCATCTGCTGCTGGAACTGCTGTGGGGCAAAAAATAACTGATAAAATAAAAGGCGATCCACAACGTGGTATACCGAGATCCACAACGTGGTATACCGACAATCAAACAAGCTATTTCAGAAATCGCACCAACAAAAGAAACTCAACGCGCAATGATAACAACAACAAAAAAACTTTTATCACCACGAGGAGAACAAATTATACAAAAATTAATATCTAAAGTAACAACACCGAAATAATTTTGTATAACCTAATAAATAAAAAATGTCTGTAAAAAATTATCTTGATTCAGCAGAAATTTATGACACAGATGACACAGTAACAGAATTCGAATACGTTGAATATCTTGATGAAAATTCTAACGAACCTAATAAGACTGGCTCCAGAACATTTAATACTCGAGACGAGGACGTATTTTTACTTCCTCATAAAGCAATGTTGGAAGTTCGTGGCCGGATTATGACAGTAGCTGTTCCACCTGCCGCAATTGATGTTGGAATAGAAGTAGCTCTTATAAATAACGGTTGGTGTTTATTTAAAGGTGCTAAATATCAGCTGGTCTATCAATCTATCGAAGATATTTCAAATCACTTACAAGTTGCAAGTACAATCTTAAATATTATATCGTTTTCCGATGATTACTCCAGATCAACTGCAACTAATATGATGTGGTTCAAAGATACTGGAGCTGGTGCAATAATTCCTGTGAAAAATAAATTTATTTCAAAAGGTGTTTTAATGCATGGAGCTGATGCTGCTGCAGATCTTGTAATTGTAAGAACTTTTCTTATTGCTAATGCTGCTGCGCTAGGCATAGACGAACCAGCTGCAGCTGCAAATGCAGACGCTACAAGAGTTTCACTTATTGTAGCTTGCAATAATCTTGGTATAGCACCACCAGATGCAGTTGCTACTACTATTCAAATGTTAGATTTAATTATTGACACAATTGGATTTCGAAATGTACGTTACAATGAAGGTTATACTAGGAGAAAGGCACTTGCAGCAGTATCACGTCAAATTACAATGATGCTGCCACTAAGTACAATATTTGTCTTTTGCAGGGACTATAATAAAGTATTTCGTGGAGTTAAACATACGCTTATTTTAGATCGATCAGATCAAAACGACTGCCTGTTAGGTCAGGTGGAGCCGATGTACAATTTGTCATAAACAAACTTGCACTATGGATGCCAAGAATAACTCCGTCTATCACTAAAATGGCGGAATTAAATAATAATCTGGAAAACACACAAACAGAATTTATTTTCAGCAACATAGAATATATCCAACAGCAGTTCCGAATACCACCGAATACACATGGCGAGTTACAACGACACCAAGTGAACAAAAACCACGGCAATTATTTGTTGTATTTCAGAGACAAGCTCGACGCAATGACCAACAACAAAATAATGCGATATTTGATAGCGCTGATGTTAGACGAATATACGCTAGAATAAATTCAAAGCAATATCCGGAGCGGGCGATAGAATGTAATTTTGCAGATAATGAGAATAAAAACATTACTAGACCGTACATGCATTTGCTCGACGCACTGCAAAAATATCAAGATGTTGGAGATGGATCTCAGATATCAGTAGAGGAATTTCGTACACTTTATCCGATATTTTATTTTGATGTTAGTAAACATAACGAGCGAGCTGTAGACAGCACAGCTGATATTGAAATTACTTGGACACTAGGAGCAGCTCCAGCTGTACCATTTTATGTGTATGCGTTAGTAATAAGCGATAAATTTGTTACAGTTGACTCTGTCGGAGGTAAAACGTCAGTCCAAGTTTAATCTGTAATCGTTATATAAGATGACAAAATATATTGTAAAAGAAATATATTTGACCGATGGTCAAGTTAAAAAATTAGCAGCTGCTGTTGCAAAACAGAGGCAGGTTTCATTAAAGGTCAACCCTAACGCAAAAGGTACTTTAACAAAATTAATGTTGACCAGAAATCAAGTAAATAAATACGATCGCAAAAAACCTTTTGTTTTAAATTTAAGTGCTGCACAAATAACTGCAATGGCAAAACATGGCGGTTTCTTAGGTCCGGCATTATCTGTAATGGCTAGAACGTTAATACCTAAAATTTTGCCATTGTTAGGTACATTAGGATTAGCAGCAGCGTCTGGAGCAGTATCTGGCGCAACGAAAAAGGGAGTTGAAGGTAGTGGTATAAAGAAAATTTTCGTATGAATATAGATGGTAACAATTTTATGTGATTGATAAATATAATGCCTAAAAGAAAGAGAACGACGAAAATAAGACAACGACGAAAAGAAAGACAACGACGAAAAAAAAGACACGACAGAGGCGAAAAGGGGGATTTATTCCAATAGCCCCGTTACTAGCAGGATTGGCGGGAAGTCTATTGCCAAATCTGTTAGGAGTAGGACGAGGACTAATGTTACCAGGAACAAGGAGATAAAGTCTGCGTTAAGTAATTTAGATATACTTGATAAACTAAAAAAAGTAAAAAATTTCAGTGGAGTTTATTCTAAAGATGAACTTATGACGATTCCACCAACGCCAGGTTCGTGTGTTATAAATATACAAGATTTTAATGACGGATCTGGTACACATTGGGTAGCTGTTTATGATAACAATTATTTTGACTCGTTCGGAATTCCACCAAGTGACGCAGTAAAAAAATATATGAGTAGAATGCAAGATACGAAGTCTCCAGAGACAAAGTCTCTTGTGAAAATAATAAATTATTCGTCTAATCAAATTCAAGCAGTTGGAACTTCTGCCTGTGGATATTATTGCGTAATGTTTATTAAACAGATGACCGAAAATCCAGATTTTTAAAGTTTATTTTGCAATTTGACAAACAACCTTCTCACGCTAATGATGAGATTGCATTGAACTTTTACAAAGTTTAAATTTTATCTAAACTCACTGATATATAATGTCAACATATTGTCTTAAGTGTAAAACTAAAACAGAAAATAAAGATGAAAAAAACAGAAAAAACAAAAAATAATAGAATAATGCTGAAAAGTATTTGTGCAATCTGTGGAAGAAAAAAAAGTATGTTTTTGCCAAAAACAAAGTTGTCCGGAGCGGGTTACCCTGACAAGATTATTTTAGTAGACGACTAAATAAATAATGACATGTGACTGCGATTGCAATAGAGATTTGTGTCTCGAGCAAAATAAAATTGTTACATATTGTCAAAAATGCAAAAACAGAGAAATAATTGGAACAGGTATAGATATACATCAATTTATTGGAAAATTGCCGAAACCAAAAGGCGGTTGGACATTGCCAGGCCATAAATATACTAGACCTTATAATCCTCTTGATAAACAACTTGACGAAAACGATAATCCGCTGCCAGGACAAGAGCCTTACAATCAAGTTGACGCAATAGCAATGTGCCATGATATCTGCTACAGAGATATTGAACTTCCAGAAAGCGAACAAAATAAACATAGCTGCGATAAAGTAACGTTAGACGAACTTAGTGATATGAAACCTGCAAATATGAGAGAACGTGTTGACCGAAGGCTGGTCCAAGGTTTTATTGGAGCAAAATATAAACTTGGTCTCGGAAAAGAATTATATGAGGATCTTGCGTTGGAGACGCTAGCGTCTCAGCTACACAGACCTAAAAAAAAGTTTCCGCGACGTAAAGTTGTCGCAAATGCCGTTGATGACATCTGGGCGATAGACTTAGTTGATGTTTCAAATCTAGCTCAGTTTAACGTTGGCGCTGATGGCGCTCCAAAGAGATATCTTTTTAATGTTGTAGATGTTTTAGCAAATAAGCGTTTAGTATACCCGTTTCGGATAAAACAGGGACATCGATGACTGATGCGCTAAAACAAATAATAACAACTACAGAAAGAAAATCAAATAGAATCTGGACTGATCATGGAGCAGAATTTTTTTTTAAAAAAAAAATTTGAACAGTTTTTGGAGCAAAATAACATTAAAAAATATGTCACAGGAAATGAGGGAAAAAGTGTCATCGTCGAGCAATTTAATCGCACGCTCAACGAAAAAATCCACAAATATTTGACAGCTAAAAATACGAGTAAATATATTGACAATTTACAAAACATTGTTGACGAGTATAATAACACGAAACACAGATCCATTTCGCTAGGCAAAAGTAAAATGTCGCCAAACGACGCGATTGCAAATCCAATATTAGCAAAGGAAAACATGTACCGACGACACAAATTTAAAGTTGGTGATAAAGTTAGAATTTCTTTGACGAAAAAAACATTTGAGAAAGGGTATACTCATAACTGGAGTGAAGAAGTATTTGTTGTTGATAAAGTACTTTTAACAATACCAGTTACATACTCATCAAAAGATTTATCAGGTGAGCCTATAACTGGCAGTTTTTACGAGCAAGAACTTCAGAAAATAGAATAAGATATATTTGTTATTGAAAAAGTTATTAAAGAGCGCGGCAACAAAAGTTTAGCCAAATGGCGTGGATATGGCGATAAATTTAATAGTTGGGTACCAACTCGGTCGATCTCATCGACTGAATAATATTATTATAAATTTCTTCGTATTTTATTAATACTGACTTACATTTTACTGGTTTACATAAAGAAATTAAATGTAATTTTCTTGCACCGTCCATTGGCATTAAATTAAATATTTTAACAAAAATAAAATTGTATTTTATATTTCTTTGATGTCCAGCTGTTTTTACGTTTAAAAAGGGCTTTATAAGCTGCCAAAATATTTGATGCTCGGCAACAGTAAAATTAAATTTTATAATTTTTTAGCAATATGGTATTTAACATCATATCGCCCAGTTGTTGGTCTGCTTAGATATTTTTTACTAACAACAACATCATCTTCGTCGTCGTCATAGTTATGCAAAATATCTTTTTCAGTATAATCAGCAAATCTGTCATTAGTAATATTTTCTGATGTAAAATTTGAAATTGAAACAAAATCTCCCGAATTTAGTTTAGCCAGTCTCTCAATTAAGTTCATTATTATAATAATCTTTTGTCTAATTAATAAACAATAAGATGTTCGGAGAAATAAAATATCATCAAAGAGTTAATATATTAAATCACAAAGAATTAGCTGGGGCAATTCGAACTTGTTTATTGGGACAAAATTTTTATTTTGTTGATGTTATGATAACATTAGGCGATTCTGACAAATTTTTATTAACAGCAGCAGATAAAATAAAACTCGATACAAATAAAATGATGACGTTACGATTTAATCGCGCCATGTTATGGAGTTTAGTCCTAATTATCTTACTCGAAATGATATAGAAAATTTCATTAGTTATCGTATTTAAAACTAAATCTATCAAATGTCAACATTGACGTTGCTGATTTTGTTACATTATCAGCTACATCTTTTACTGAACGTTTATTAATTTTATGATATTTTGCCGCAGATGTTATTGATTTAAATTTTATTTCTTCTCCAGTTTCGAGATTTATTGAGATAATTGATTTTGGATGTTTTAAATTAGAACCACCAGCATCTCCTCTTCTACTATTTTCTTTTGATGTTACCAGATCTAAATTTTCTAGACGATTATCGGTTTTAATTTTGTTAATATGATCGATAACTAAACTATTAGGTATTAGTCCGTTAAAAGTTTCAAACACAAAACGATGTGACATATAATTAACTTGGTTAGTTTCTGTACCACATATCATCACGTGCAAATATCCATTTTTATCTAAATTTCCAACAAGCTTTTTTTATTCTTATATGTCGAATAATTCCCTTGTCATTTGTCTCGTATAAATCAAATACTGGGTGAGGTTGAAATTCATTTTGTAATGATAAATTTTCAATGTTATCATCAGCAACTGCGCCATTTACTCTGTATACTCGTTGTCCTTCTGGAATATCGCCGCAAAACAAAGTATAAATAAAATCTTTTCTAAACATTTTAATTCTTTCTGCATTATCGCCTTTTACTGAAATTAACATGCCAGCTGGTGTTGATATGCCAACAGATTTTTTTAGATTCTATATTGATAACAGAACTAAGTGCATTTGCAGCGTATAAATTGTATTTCGGATGTACATGATAAAATTCTAGCTCTTCCGCCGTCATTCTGATATATCTCAAAATTTCTGTCATTATACTATAAGGTTTTTCATATCTCTAATTAGGAATCTTAAAAAATTCAATTAAATATAAAATATTATTATATATACAATGTTAAAATTGCAAGATATTGCTAAAAAGAACATTATCAAATCAGAAAAAATTGCTTCAGCATTTTCTGGTTACGATAACAGTTACAAACTTGATGATCAAAAAATTTTAGCAAATTTTAGCGCCACAAATTTATTTCATCCTTTACAACCTGTTATTGCTCAAGAACTTGCGGCTCATAAAAGTATTAAACTTATAGTCCAATATCATACGATTTTATCAAAGTTACACGCAGTTGAAGATATACTTAATATAATTTTTGAAACAAAAAGTTTTGACAGCGAAATTTCAGAACCATATTTAACAGCAAAATCGAGAAAAATATTGACTGGAACAAACATTGCCATGGTCGCCGATGAAATACATCAAGAAATAAACAAAAAATTAGAAGAATTTACTTTGTCAGGATCAGGTTGGAAATTTGAAATCATAAAAGAAGTTTTATTTCACACAGAAAAATATAACGTACTTCACGGCAGCGGCGCTAATGGCGCTGGCTACGTCGATCTCCCTAAAAAAATTAAAAACAAAAAATGCTGTATTACTGTCAAAAACGATGATGACAAATGTTTTCAATGGTCTATTCTTTCTGCGATGTTTCCAAAAGGAAACAATGCTGATAGCGTTAACAAGTATTTTCCGTAAAAAAAACGAACTAAATTTTTTAGGAATAACTTTTCCAGTAGCAGAAAATTATATACCAAAGTTTGAAAAACAAAACAGTATCTCAGTAAATGTTTTCGGACTAGATGAGTGAGAAAACGTTTACCCGAGATATATCTCAGAAAATGCTACGCAAAATACAATAAATTTATTATTTTATCGAGGACATTATTGTTGGATAAAAAACTTTAACGGACTAGTTGGCAAACAGTACAGTAAAAATAAAAATAAAAAATATTTCTGCTATAGATGTTTGCACGGTTTTTCTAGCGATGGAAGACTGCAGGAGCATCTCAAATACCGTGTCAATGTTCAAAGAATAAGTATGCCTAGCGAAAAAGAAAAAATATTAAAATTTAAAAATTATTTGTTTTAGTAAATTTGACAGAATCAAACTCTCCCTTATCAAATCAAATGACAGCAAATACTTTAGTTATCTCGAGACGAGCTTGCATTAAAATATGACAATTTTCATAATCCGATAAGCCAGTACCAGTATACAAAAATTAATATAGACCTGGACAGGTCGAAGGTTTTTGCAAAAGGTAGTAAGTATCTTCTTAGTAAGATAGCGATGAAAGAACTATTTGAATGTCGTCGTAAAGTATCTGATAGAATTAAATTCTCGTTATATAATCACGATAGCATATTTTACTTAATAGCAAACGTCGAGACATTGTGTGTTGGTCAAAAAATATAATTATGTGTACCATATCTGTTTTTAAAAGGGAGATAATATTGTTCCAATCAAACATAGCATATATACTGTTTCGTATTTTTTTTTTGCTAATGAAATATAATAGATTTGTAAATCTGATAGTATTTTAAGACCTACAAATCCTGGTATCATTTCTGTATTTACCGAAATAACTAACAATTCGTCCTACTTAAATAACATATTTACTATAGTATAGGTCCAACTGCGTAATACAGAATATTGATTATTCTTCTGCAGTAATGCCGTCGATCAGCCAGTATCCTTGGCAACGGCCGATTTTCTGTCAAAGATAATTGTATGGTCGCAATTCAGGCAAACATTAGTATTTCGTTTTTTCTGTACAATATAAAATCAAAAATCATGTTTTTTCTCGATTTATTTATAATAATGTGTTTAGAATCAGATCTTTATCTTTTAGTTTAGCTTCGACTTATATATATATAACATCTGTGTATTCACACTCGTTAGTATCACAGGAAACGGTCGATCTTATACAGTTCAGCCTAGCATTAGGATTCGTTTTTCTGTACAATATAAAATAAAATATTATGTTTTTTCTCGATTTATTTATAATAATGTTTTCAAAATTAGATAATATAATGTAAAATTAGGTGTTTTCAAAATCAGAAAATGTAATGTTGTTCGGTAACTATATAATAATATTTTCATTATGTATATTTATGAAGTCCGGTGGCCGATTGCTTATGCGTTGGATTTTCATGTTCGAGGTCCGTGGTTCGATTCTCGTGACCAACAAATTGTCGGCGAGGGCGATTTTAATGCCAAAACAAATCCTCTTTATTTAGTGGGGCTTCAGCCAGCCCATCTATGTTTCAATAGAAAATTTGTACACTCTCCCACCATGTCACTTGGTGGGTGCAATTTTGCACTCCCTGGGTTGATTATGATGGGGGAGTGTGCAAATTTGTATTGAACGTAGAGAAGGCCCGTAGTACTGTCTTTAAGATAAGTTTATATGTAACTATGCTGTCCTAGGATAAGTTCTTAGAATTAAGTTTATATGTAACTGTGCTGTCCTAGGATAAGTTAGTTAAGTTCTTAGAATTAAGTTTATATGTAACTGTGCTGTCCTAGGATAAGTTCTTAGAATTAAGTTTATATGTGACCTCTGATCCTGCTAGGATGTTGTTTGGCAACCTAGAGGGTCACGTGGGGTTAAACTGTGCTGTCCGTAATTAAGATATAATCATATGTCTATAATCATAATCATAATCATATGTATATAATCATCTTCAAACAGTCCTTAAGGACTATTATTTTTATTGTTTTAAACAAATATTTATAGCTTTAGTAATATCGTTATCAAATAAAATATTAACCATATTGTCAGTAAATGTCATCACATCATCTGCCCAACCCGCTATTCTCATATCATTTTCAGTCGCGAATAGCCATACTGACCCATATTTTGGTGATATATGATATCCAACTTTTTTAATACAATCGCTTATTATTTTAGTTTTTATACCAGTATAACTTGAGGCTGATTTGATAGAATTAAATCTCTTACAAAATCTGTTTGTTAGATCAAATCCAACATGTCGGATTGACGTTGACGGATATCCCATATTATATATAATATTTCATTTGTTTAATATGAAAAAATCTATTGGGCTAGAATCCCCTTTGGGTTTCAATTTTATTCATTTTTCTGAGATACAAGGGTGGTTTTTTAATGGAAAGGGGGTATCTAAGGTGATGAAAAAATGTCATAATATATTTAGTTTAGAAGGGGTGGGGGTTTTCTAACCTTAAACCCTCTTTGAGCTCAAACCCTGATCCTTATTTACTACTTCTAATCTTTGCAACTTATTATTTTGTTTGCTCAGTTTGACTCCTTCGCTCCAGTATAGAATACCAGTAAAGGAGGAAAGAGGGCATCGAAAATAATAACTTTTCTTCCAGTATTTATATATTATATTATCGTACAAGATTAATTGGGTGTAATTGTTATTATGCCATTTTGGATTTATCATCGTTTTCTATGTCTTCCATCTTATCTGTAATTCATTTGAATCCTTGTGCCACTCCCTTTCTCATAAGTGGACCATCTTCGTATAGGTATACTGCAGGCCATACTACGTAATCTATATAATCACCAGACTTTGTGTAGGCCACAAACTTTAACTTGTCAAAAGGCATATTCGCTGGTTTTTCGTCTCCAGATTGGGCGGTTTGCTTGCAGTCACCAAAGTCCAGGTACATTGGTGGCTCCTTCGTACACATATTGCAGCAGATAATGACACACTTCCCAATATAATCGGATAAACACTCATAGATTTCCTTTTCAAGCTTACTTTTCAACTGGTCTCTCACTTCCTAATCAATGAAAAACGAGAAAAAAATTTTGAACAAATTGTACGATACAGGACTATGGAAAAAAGAAAGGAGAAAACGATATTTTAGTATTAGTGATAGATATGTGTCACCAAACTCGTGTGTGTTGAAGAGTTTGTAAAGGATTGTAATGATCATTATACTGTCAAGTCGATGACGTCAACTGAGAAAAGTATATAATAATAATAATAATAATAATAATAATAATAATAATAATAATAATAATGAGGACTTTGTGTAACGCCTAATCGTTAGAAGCTCTAAGCGCTTTACAACATTTGACAACACGTAAAAAACATATATAATGATATGATTACAAAAATGAAAACAAACACCACGAAATTAGAAACAGAAAACATGCTGTAAATATTTAAGGTAAGGAAACATTATTAGGTCTTTAAGTCTGTTCTTGCAGTTGAAATAGGTGAGTTTTAAGAGCGCTCTTGAATGAGATCACTGTGTCTTTGTGTCTAAGTTCTGTGGGCAATTCGTTCCACGTTGCTGGGCCCTGGTATGCAAAAGAACGTTGTCCACATGATTTCATTTTCATAGTGTGAATAGTGAGAATACGAGTGTCAGAAGAGGAGCGTAAGTATCTTGCTGGTGTATTTCAAAGAAATATGTTGCACAAGTATATATATATATATATATATATATATATATATATATATATATATATATATATATATATATATATATATATATATATATATATATATATATATATTCCAAGTTTGCAAAATAAATTCAGACGAAGATAGATGGCGGAAACAGTATTATATGGAGTGAGGAAGTTTGTAAAATGCCGGAGTTATGACTCTGAACCCACAACAATTGCAGTTTAGAACGAAAACAATCATCACTGATTAAGTTGTGCAGAGTAACAAGAAAATAAATTTAAACTGGAATATAAAATCTGTTATTCATATATTATTCAATAAAAAAATTACAAGATTAAAAAACATAAAGAAAAACTTGTTACGAAGTAATAGGGTCACAGGTCTCAAATTTAACTGCATGAATATTAATGCTATCACTTGTTCTCTAAAGATTTAAAAGATTGCATATTTTTGCATTCTGGAATTATTATCATACTGATCTATTAAAACAGTTTACCTTTCCAATCAGTGTAATATTCCTCTCTAACATTTTCTTGCGATGCTCTCGAATTCTTTTCTCAGTCTCCTTTAAATCAAGGTCCGTGGCATCCTACAAAAAAATGATCTTAAAATAATTTATAATTCGATTAGCTTACCGACATATCAATTGGTGGCAAAGTAATAACACATCACGTTCTAACCATATAGAAAAAGAAGATATTGGCCACAAACACTTGAGCAATTATAAGACAATTCTAGAACAGAACACAACTTTTCAGGATAAATTATTATTCAAGAATTTACGTAGTAAACTGGAATAAAACCTGCAAAGGTAGCTCTTGTCATTGGCATCTCAATAATCGACATGCAAACTGCACAAACGCCAGATCATTGAAAATAAGGCACAACAATACCCAAGAGAGTGCATGCACATGACACTGGGAATAGAAAGTGAAAACCTCAAAGAAAGGAGAAAGCTATAAAACAACAAAAGGATAATGATTGCATAGTTTCATGGAAATTGTAAAAATATCCCAACAAATTTTGAATTCAGTTTCAATTCTGATAATTTCAAATATCTTAATTTATGGCTATAGGACACAGCTCTACCACTCCAAATAATGACACAGATCAATCTGGCGATATTCTGGGTAAAGGTCCTATACGGGTAGAGGTGCAAGCCTCAGCAAGTTTTGATACTATACCTTGAGCTGTAGTAAGATCTTAAAATAACCTAGCTTGCAATAATATACAGTTATTATGCATTGATTTGCTTTAATAATACACATGCATTCGTTAATTAAGCTTCGTATTGATGGAATTTATGCAGTTATGTATACTTTAAATTAAATTAATACGTGCATTACCTACAAACGTCCACATGCAATCATACCTCGTAAACAGCAAAGAAAAGATAGTGGAACAGTTTCTAATGGTGCCTACCTTTGGTAATCCAAGATAACTGGAGATGGCTTCACGTAATGCAGTCCTCTTTTTCTCGGTTGAAGACAAGCATATTGTATAAGTTTCCTACGAAAGAACTGACTGTATCAAAGCAAACCGTTAATGATGTGCATACCTTTGTAAAACTCATTTCTAAAATAAAAATTGAATTTCATCATCATGGTAATGAATAATTACCATATTTTAAACACTGAATTTGCGGGTGTCTCTCACATGGACAACAAATATATCTTCCTGCACCCGTATATGTTGACTTTAGAGGGAAGAAAAATTGCAAGTTCGTGGATGTACCTGTCCCATATGTCGAACCAGAACATTGCTACATCATTTACAAATACCATGTTATTCATTCTAGTATCAGAAACCAATGTTAAACCATCTGAATGATAATAACGTGATAGATAATCTCTTGTTCGACTGTAGAGCATAAAATACATTATCGTTATATTCAGGGCCGTGCAGAGGATTTGGGGGCCCCGAGCAACATTCAGATTTTGGGACACTTCCCCCCCCCCCCAAAAAAAAAAAATAAAAATAAATAAATAGCCGATTATAAGAAGTCCAGCTTTCTTTTGTTACAAGGTCATTTTTCTTACACTTTTTTTGCAGATTCCTCAATGATATCATGGAAATCAAGTTTCCGCGCTAATTCACACTCAATACTAAAAATGGCAAGATCACTAGTTCGTCCTTGTCCCATAGATGAACGCAAGAAATTCTTGATGAGTTTCAATTTACTGAAAGAACGCTCACTTGAGGCAATTGTTACTGGTATTGAAAAGAAAATACGCAGCGCTATCACTACATTTCTGAAGAGTTCACCAAGCTTCAGTTCTGAAATCTTGTTCAACAAGTCAAATGGAGAAAGAGGTTTCTCACCAAAATTTGCTGCATGAATTTGTTTCATATGAAGCAATTCTTCAGACAGTTCAATTTCAGTTACGTCACATGAATATTTCTTCGAAAAATCAGAACAGGCATTCTTAATTTCATCTTCAGACTGTTTTTGATACTCCCACAAGAAAGAGAATGTAGCCAAGATTTTTTGAACGGCTGTGAAACGAATTGTAAGTCCACCAATAACTGAATCAATAATGTGATAAAAAAAAACAGTTCTCCGAAAAGTTGCCTCTTCTTCTGAGTCCATTTCCGTTGAATCTGTGATATGTTCATCGCCATCAACTTGTTCTCCAGCAAAATGTTTACGCTTCACTTTCCGATGGATTGGAAATTCAGAACTGATTTTTCAGACACTGCCTCTGTTTTGGCTTCTTTCAAAATTGTTGGCCAGTCATCCCGAACAGATTTGAGGTGACTGATCAATGCCTCAATATTTTTCACCTCAACATCAATAGTTGCCTTTCGTGCCTGAATCAATGTGAAGACTTTCATCCAAATGCCTGCCATGAGAACACATCTGAAAGAGTTCATATATTTTATGGCACCTTTCACATCAGTTCGTGTTTTTCAGTCAGATTCAAGCTCTGAACTTCTTCCAAAGAGGCAATGATTCCACACAAGTGATTAGAGAAGGGGCGAATGCTATAAAATCTCTCAGTCCATCGCGTCCCAGATTGCCCATGCAGAAACACACCATGCAGCTTCTTTTGTAATATATTCCAGCGTTGTGGACTAGCAGAGAAGATGGTATACACAGTTTGAACAATTCCAAAGAAGGTCTCAGCATCTATGCAGCTTGAGGCATCATTCAGTCCACACAAATTCAATGAATGACAGCCACATGGTGAGAATATAGAAAGTGGGTACTTCTTTAGGATAATTGCTTGAACTCCTTTATATTTTCCTGACATGTTGGCCCCATAACAGCCTTGGCCACGGCAGTCCTCAAAGCGAATTTTCAAAGTTTCCAAAGTCTCCAGGACTAATCTTGCAATATCAGATCCAGTCTTTTTTGCACAATCTGCAAAGATCAAAAACCGCTCTTCGATGGAAATTTTTCCAAGTTCTTCATGCACGTATCATGTGACAAAAGTAGTTTGTTCAGTATGACTCACATCAGGGGTGGCATCAACCATAATTGAAAAATACTTTGCAGAATCACACTCTTCTACGATTCGTCTCCGAACTTCAGCAGCACAAAGTCCAATGAATTCATTTTGAGAACGATTTGAGAGATAATGCGCTTGAAGCCTTTGACCCTTTTCCTGTGACCGTTTAACTTGCATCACATGTTCCTTGAGAAGTGGATCATAATGCGAAATCAGTTCTAGCAATCCTAAGAAATTTCCATTATGAGGATCTTTAATAATGTCGGACTTTCCGCGAAAAGCCAATCCACGTTCACCAAGAAACAGAACTACATCCAAGATTCGTTCTAGAATTTGTCTCCATGTAGCTACTTCGGTGAGGATTTGGCGATCCAGAAAATATTCAATTCGCCCATCGTTCTTCACTCGAACTTCTAATTCACGCCACTGAATGTAGCACTGTTTATGGGCTTTTGAATGCTCATGCTCAGGAATACGATCGATAAGATTCTTCCATTTCTTTCCAGGTCCCCATCCTTCCGTCATTGCAAGTGATGAAGTCAAGCGTTGAACCTGACTTTCAGGTGAAAATAATCGACATGGCCAAAAAAAAAATAAAAAAAAATAGTGCCATCTTTGCTCGGCTAAATGCAAGCCAATCTCGCGAAAATGGTTCCCCATTTAGCATTTTGCCTTTCAAAACAGACATTGGAAATATGTGATTTCCAATATCTTTTGGCAGCTCCAGTGGAAAGAAAATGTGACGAGCCTTGACAAAACTTTCCAGCTGAGTGGGTAAGAATGTTTCAGTTTCAAATTCTCCAATGTCATATGGCTGCAACAAAACTTCTCCAGTTGGCCTTGCAGAAGTATTATTACTCTCACCAATTTCAGTGATTTGACTGTTCTCAAAAATGGCTGGTGCACTTGTACTGTCACTGTCAGTACTGTTACCAGTAACAGATGCACCTGCACTTTGGCTTTTTTGCTAAACTTCCTAAGTCATGACCAGTGGTATCAGCTTCTAAACTCTCTATAGCTGCTGGAACAAAAGATTGGATGTCAGGGTCATCTTCTTTCTGAGTTGATGAACTACTGGAAGGGGCATCTGAGGTCTTGGGAGTCGTTGTAATTCCAACATCAAATAAGGTTTGCCTCCCTTTTTGCAGAGCTGATTTTTTGCTTTGCTGATTCTTAGCTTTGACGCACCTGATGGATATGTGCGTTTCATTTCAATTCTTTCCACGGACTATGCAATGCTTTGACGACTTCAGGAGTATATCTTCCAACTAGAAAAGTAACGTACTGAAATGCAGTACTTGCTGAGTACTACTGCAGTACTGCTGAATCTTCAATCAAAGCACTCATTTCTCAGCAGTATTTCCATATTTCCGTTTTTAAATACGGTACACGTGAATTATTTTTAATTTGGAAGACATCGGCAGATCACCGCTCACAGAGCCTTTTCATGCAAAACATATGCCTGACGACTGATGTTTCAGACCAAAAGAAAGTGACGAACTGACGAAGTCATATAAAACTCACGTCAGTCAAATGAGTCGCATTACCGGTAGAAACTATATAGCAGGATGATTCAACCCGTCATCCAACTTCACTTTTTCTTGTCTCATTGTTTTTTTGGTACTTCGTGCCGCGGTACATGTTATAACTGGTTCTCTTTTTTTTAAAAAAGCAATCTTTCGGCAGGCAGAATTGCCGTGTTTGACTGCGTGTGGGGGCCCCCCTGGGGGGCGGGGTCCCGAGCAAATTGCTCGGGTATCTGGGCCTCTGCACGGGCCTGGTTATATTTTTATATCTATACGCGATGCACTGTCAATGACAAGATACATAGTCTTAACGAAATCTCAACAACCACTTTTCTATTTGGCTCACATGATCATAAAACTGAAAGAATTATGAATATCATTAAGCTTTTATTCCGAAAATACAGGAGGATATTGGCCATTTTAACTAAAGGGAACCATTGTTTCATACAATACAATGACCAATTAAATTATATTCTTTCCCAAGCTGATAACACAATTGAATACTTACCGTACCTTGGATATCTTTTTTTCCGTTATAAGAACCTTCCTGTTTTTTTTTGGGGGGGGGGGTTGGCCCATTTTATTTGTGGTTTTGTTTCTTTTTTTTTTTGTCGCTTATCATGTTTGATTAATTTGTATCATTATAGTTTTATGCGGAATGACTTATCTAACGTTGTAAGAGCTTGTAGCCCGACCCCAATCGCATAATTTAGCGAATAAAATACGTTTAAATATTATATACAGTGTCATCTTGGAAACATCACAAGAATGCTTCCTTTTGCGTTTTACAGCATTACATGTTAAAGGCTATATGATGCCGAGGCGTTCAGAGTAAAGTATCTAGCCCAAGGACACATCACTGTAGTCGATGTTCTAATGGCGGGAACTGAGCCCGCACTATTCTGGTAACGAATCAAACGTTATAACCTTTGATCCATTGCGACTGGAACCAGAATACAGACGATCCTAAATTCATCATCTATCTTTCTTGGTACAGTAAAAGAGCAATGAAGATTTTATTTTAAAAACCGCGCGTAAGACAACTATTTTTTTTTGCATATTTTAACTAATATTTTCCTATTGTTTCTGATTAATCATGAAGGACCTGATCTTGAAATTTTACCTCATGGTTTTGAAGACCTGAGCTAGAACTTTTACCTTTGTCAAACCACAGTAAGATCAATTATCCATTATTCCATTAATTATACCTTAAAGGTATCTGAATGATTCTTAAATTGCGTTCAGGTGATATATACATCACATCATTTGGATAATTTCTATTGTAGCTGTAGATGATATTCGTATAATACCACTATCTTTAAGTCAAGTTAATGCATTGATTTATCTTCCAGGTCAAAGACCTATCGGCAGAGTAGAATTACTGATTTATGAAGAGTAGGACAAAACATGTAACTTATGAATTTTGTGATGTTTATGCGTAACGATCATTGAATGGAAATCTTTTTATTACTCGGTTATTATTGTTCATTTCCAAGACAAATGATGTGATACACGTAATTCATGTACAGGGAAAAATATAATTTGCAGGTTATTTTATGTCATGTTAAGGGATAACTTCCAGATAAGAAGCAATATATTTCAAATGTAGGTAACATGATCATCCATTTTTGTTTTCAGATCTTTATCGGTTGAATCTAGCGCGAATGTTTTTCCAATTGCGACAGTTTCTTTACACTTACCTGGTTTTGAACTTATGCTATAGATATTCTTGAAGCTAATATATTCTGGCTCTTTTAAGAAGCAAACAAACTACATGCCATTCTTAATTTGATATTTAAAGCTAATGTTACAGTTTCAATGAAAATGAATTTGTATAATTTGTGGAAAAGGATTTACGGAAGAACTTCTTTCGGAAAAGTAGTTAAAATCTTAAACAATTCTGGAATATATGTTTGTAGAATTCTTGCAGGATATATAATCACAAGCAGAAAAGAACTAGAGAAATCTCAGAATCCTCCAACCTTACCTTTAAAACGTCTAGCAGTTGTTTTACAGACAAATCAATCTGTTGACATTGTCTTTTCGTAAGATTTTCATATGCGTCGGTCCATTCGTTATCGTATATTTCGGACAATTGCACTACTACGTTCTCTGGCCTGTTTTCATCGCTCAAATCCGTGACCTTAGGATTCTTTTCTGTAAGTTTTATCGCTCCTATTTCACTTAGCCTGATTGAAACACATGATAAATTGTTAAAGCATTTACTAATTTAATCTTCGAAATTTGAAAGAGAGACAAGTTAAGCAAGTTTAAACAAAAGTTGCAAAAATAATTCTGATCGGTACCAAAATGCATGCGCAAAACACTCTTCTTAAACTCTTATATTAGTATGTAATCTTTTTTTTTCTTCTAATAATTATACTTTTGATTCTTTTAATGGCACTTTGAGCACATTCTTGCCATTATCTTCTTGTTCTTGTTCATCTTTTTCTTCTTCTTCTTCTTCTTCTTCTTCTTCTTCTTATTATTATTATTATTATTATCATTATTATTATTATTAACAGCAACACCAAATCAAACTTGAGATGCTTGTTCTGTTGTAAATCATGTTATGCAGGTAACAGTATTGTACTTGAGGAACATACATTTTGACTTATTTTATAGCAAATATTTAGCTGCATCTATTGCATTTATCTCTTTCACCATCTACATATCCGCGTTCATTTTCAGGAAAACTTTGTAAAGATCAGTTTTAGTTTAAGAGAGATTGTATAGCCGCTAAAATCAAAGCCTTAAAATATCTAAGACAGTTTAGAATGCAAGGCACAATATAATCACATACAGAATATAAATGTTATAGAGGTATGTATACATTTCTTACAAGAAACAAGCGAAAGCATTATGAATTAGAAAAAGCAAACATATTTTATTACAGTATAATCTAACAATACAAAGCTTTTGTGGTGCCTGTTAAAGAGTTCCGTTATGTATGCACAATTCAGTATTACGTATGCAGCCTGCTATGAAGATTTTTCAGAATTATTTGATTTGTCCTTCTGTGTTGATTAGTTACAAGAAAATGAAAATATTCAAATTGTTCATGAAACTTTGGATAGAACAATTTCGGAAGAAGATGTCCAGCTAGATTTGAGTAAACTGAAGATTGCCAAAGTCTGGGGAATAAATGTTTCTCTTTTCAGCAAATTTTTTATTTTTACGGGCACTGTAATTGCACTAATATTAACAGTATCGTATACAGAAAAATGGTCAATAGCTATCGTTACACCTGTCCTGAAGAAAGGTGATACAAACGAACCTTCCAGTTATAGGGGTTTTAGTTTATTACCTGCAATAAGCAAAATGTTCACATGGAGGCGAATTGGTGGAAGAAAATAAATTATTGGCAAAGAAAAAGCCGGTTATAGAGAGGGTTATTATACTATAGGTAATATATTTATATTGTATACATGAATTTGTAAGAACTAGTATTTAAGAAAACATAGGGGTAGATTATGCACAGCAATTTTAGATTATGAAAAAGTTTGTGACGTGATGGAGAGGAAATTATTATATCCTTAGTGAAAATATTAGTCGATGAATATTAAGAATTATTAAGGCAATCGATAATGATGTAAAAACATGTGTTAAGTCAAAATATTTATTACCGACGAATTTGATTGCAATGTGGGATTATGCCAAGGTTGTGTTTTATCGCCTTTACTCTTTTCCTTATTCTTTCTTGAATAATCTGAAACTAATCTTAGCAGAAGAAATCAGGAAAATTTCTATAGAACCATTAAAATTATTCTTTACTATTCTCCATAGACTACACAAGTACTGATTAAAGTGAAAATTAAAAGTTAATGTTGAAAAAGCAAGAGTGATTGTACTTCTTAGAGGTGGTTATCTCAGAAGTTCTGAAAATTTGTACTATGGCCCTACATAGGTAAAGACAGAATCAATTTAAAATACATAAGATTTATATTTTCTTAGAAACAAAGTCCATGATATATGTAACAAAAACAGTATTTTTTTCAAGCACTGAATGTTTTAAAGTGAAGTCTTTAAAATGTGGTAAAATGCCTGTAACTGCATTACTTCGTATATTTGACGCGAAGACAGCTCCCATTCTTAACTTCGAGTATCTACTACATTTATCTGTTTCAACGTCTGTCTTATATTTTGCTTGTCCCCACAAACCCGGTTGCTTAGGTATTTCTCCATGTATGTACGTATGTACGCACGCACATCCACGTACGTACATATATGTCGTACGTACATATGTATGTCGTCTAGGAGTTCATGGAGAGGACACTCACTGCCGTATCTTACTGTGTACCTCCCGAGCGACATTTCTCTTAAATCTTTGCATGAACCTTCTACATGTAAGGTCTTCAATTCTCATGATTATTGTAGTAAACTGACCTGTTAAGCAGTGTGTCCTTTTCCTTCCTCAATTTCATAACGTCAGCTTCCAAACTTTCAACTTTTCGTCCATATTCGAACGACTTTTTTGTATCGTTTGTTAAATCTTTGGCTTGGTTTTCGTCTGTATTTGTCGCGTTTGAAACGTCATCATGTCTGAAGAATAAATAGTAAAGGGAAAGTGGCATTATGAGATGAACACAATTAAGACACCAAAAATTTCACGTTTGAAGAGGAAAGAATATGGAAGTAGTGTAGAGGGTACACAATGGTTGTAACTATATTTGCTGAAGAGAGAGTCAATGCAAAATTAAGAATATAGGAAAATCATAAATCTGACCAACACAAGGAAATACATATTGACGATGCGTTTAAATCATAATTGTCTTTGCGTGTCATTTTGGTGATATCTGTATCCATTCTGTCATTGCGTTGCCTTATAATCCGTGATAACTTCAAATGAATTATACGTTATCATTGCAAATGACTTGTAATACATATTAATAAAATGTCTCCAGAGACAAAGGTTATACATAGACCTCACATGATCGTGTTTTAATAAGTATTAAGGTACAAGTGGAACCTCGTAAAGGATTTTCTGATAAACATATTAACTGTAATTAACTGTAATTGAAGTTTCTTGGCGACTTATAAAAATTATATATAACATATCATGGTGCGAATGACGCTGTCAGTATAGATGGCACTCAAGAGAAGAAAATTATACAATATATAGTATGCTCAAAACACCTTTTCTCCTCCTTTGTTTTCTGTGGCTTCTGCTTTCCGTCTTCGTTTTGCTCTTCTAGACCTTCAAGTGTTAGTCTGAATGACAGAAAAGGGCAATGTCAACTACATGGTGATTGCTGCAAAATTACATTCCAAAGTCAATATTTTATGATCCATCTAGAGCCTTCTAAAACTTCCCGCTTGAAACTGTCAAAGTAGTAATACTAAGTTTGTATGTCCCTGCCTCTCTCTCTCTCTCTCTCTCTCTCTCTCTCTCTCTCTCTCTCTCTCTCTCTCTCTCTCTCTCTCTCTCTCTCTCTCAGTACAAATGTTTGAGAAAACGTTTGAAACCCTGAAGTAATATCTTCCAAACAATGTCTAATTCAGTTTGTTTTGTCTTGAATGTTTCATTCGGCGCAAGAGAAAATTCACCCTTAAAAGGTTGTATCTTCACCCGAATATAATTAAGCTGAATCCCCTGACTACCTTTTATTTATTATTTACTAGCATTAATATTGGTGCACCTTGTGAGAAAACTGGCAGAAATAAACTTCTTAAGACTTGGCACTGTAGTCAAGTCATGATCGTACACAATCGGTGATGTGATTTAATAAAATAAAAAATAATAATGGCTCCATTACATTGCCATTTTGGTCCCACTGACAACAAAGACACTGTATACTTATTGTTTTATGCGTGTGGGTGAGTGCGCCTCCGTCAAGGTCGAAACGAAGGAAAGCCTTGTTTTATTTTAAATCGACCTATGTCCTGCTATTGTGTCATTATATCATATCTGTGCTGTTGAATTTAAGCCCCAAATGTTTTCGAACTTCTTTGAAATCCGAAGCCTAAGTCTTTGACCATGGTGTTCTGTTAACCATTACATGAAGATTACGGTATTTTTTTTTTTATCAAAACGTTAGATATGATAATTTCTGAAGAGTTGGATCGCCTAGCATTTAGTAGACTGAAGTATAGCAAAGGAGAGGGAGTAACTGCTTTTTCAAGCAATTTGTTTATGTTTACGGCAATTTAACTGTACCAATATTAACAGCATAATATGCAAACAACTGGTCAACATCTGTCATTACAGCAATGCGGAAGAAAGATGATTCAAATGAAGCTTCCAATTACAGTGGTATTAGTTTATAACCTGTACAAAGCAACGTTTCATATCTATACTAAACAAAAGGATACACAAGTAGGTGGAAGAAAAGAAATTACTTAGCGAAGAACAAGCCGGCTATAGAGCAGGTTATTCTACATAAAACTATACATTTACATTGTATATATTAATTTGCAAGCATTTAAGAAAGAATTGGGATAGTTTCTATGAAATATATTTAGACTAGTGACAGATGTACTCAAGTCGAGGTAATCTCACCATATCAACCGTTTCGTGGATCCATTTACAAACCAAATCTTGAGTGTGTCCCGCCAAGGTCAGTGATAAACGTAAAGAATTTTGACTACAGATGTTTTGAATGTGCAGTTTTGTCAGCGTTATGTCGGACTTGCGATAACCAAGACATGCCTCGAAAATACTGACAGCACGTGGGTGAACTCAATTTGGTAATATCGAATTTTTCATGCATGTTGCCAAATACACACTGAACAAACTTGAAACACTTAACCCTGGTATCGTTGTTAATGTGTTTACTTAGGATAAAGGATTTTATCCACTTGTCAAGATGCTGTACCCCGAGACTGACTTGATGCTGATGCATATCACAACCAATGATGTGTATGCGGACATGACAAGACAGTGTTTGGTCAATGAATTTGACATCAAACCAACCACATGAAATGTTTCTTGGCACTGGCAAGTAAATTTGCCAGAGCGTTTGTTTGGCTAACCATGTTTGAGCAGCCTCATGAATAACCTTTGAAGCAGTTGCTAGCTTTTCCACGGCGGCGTCACCTCTGCAAAATCCACTCGGACTGTAGAATACTTTGGATAATATCCGGCTTTTTGTATCCATTGTTTGTTTGTATTAATATTATTTACTTTTAATGAGATCCAGAAAAGGCAGAGGCTCCAAGCGCAGTCTTGGCGTTCATACCTCCTTTGATCTTATGATTCGTTCTTCAGCACCTGGTCCCGCAATCGCATTAAAGTCATGGATAAGATCGACATCGGCTCGTTGGCATGCATGGATATCGTTTGATATATTTGACATGTTAGGAGTGGCTGAAGTTTCTCTGAGATTAAACGGCCATCAGGAACCTTTCTGCAGAAATTCACCTTAACGCTGCAGTAAACACTTTATATTGTACTCTAATAATCTGTAGTCGTATATGGACCGGCATTAAAACATCGACACGGGTTTGCTGACATCCCACCAAAACCCGTCCATTGACCAGTCTTGATTTACTTGCAATGGCAAATGCTATAAAACATTTTCATGGTGTCTTTATGCGAAATGAACTTGTATCGATGGTGCCAAGCAGACTTGAAACCGATATTGGCAACCTGGATTTGACAACAGAACCTGACACGGATTAGGTTGCATACGTGGTGACACCTCAACATCGTTTGTATTTTGACTCGTATGGACTAGCACCACCAGTTGAAGTTGTTAATTATATAACCAGGCACGGAAGACAACCATTGATTTATTCGACTATGCCAGTAAAAACAAGGTTGGATTGACCAATATGCGACCATCTTGTTGTTGAAGCGTTTCATGCACTTGAGCATTCACTGACCTCGCAAACACTTACTGAGTTCATATTAAAATACGTTTAATATTATACAAAATGTCTCTTAAAATTTACGGACCTTACTCAGCTCGACGACACGGTGTTGATGTGGATTTGAGCAGGTTTGCCACCAGAGCGGATTTGTCTGAGTTTACTAGCCGTGCTTTTGTTGGTGTTGATCCAGGTGAGCTTGTGCTTTTAAGATCAAACTGGCAAACTTAAAACTTCTTACGTGTGACAGTCAGGATATTATTGTGAAGTTAAAAGGCGTAGCCGCAAATAATTTTGCCGTAATTAATGAAGTCGGAGGAATCAGTCAGCGTCGTGTATGTAACATTTATCAAAGATTATGTTGATAATGGTGATGCTACAACAAACAATAAGTGGATGAAGAAATTGCAAATGTGCCAGCGCCACCACGCGTAGTAATAGCATAGAATTTAATTCTGGGAATATTAATCAAAGTAGGGGATGAAAAAGCTGAGGAGTCAATCTTAGCAAATAGTCAACTTATTTTACGTTCTACTGATGATGGCATTGATGAACCTAAAAGTCACATCTTAAAGGTGCGCGAGTAAGGATCATGCTTATTTATCGAAACTGTAAGTAATGGTTCGTGGGGTTGAATGTCAGTGTTAATAAATGATAAGCGGCATCTTGGTTTGAGTTTTGTACCACCAATATCACGTATCACATAAAACAACACGGTGGCGAATTTTACACAGTTTGCTATAGTCTGCTTGCCTGTCTGTCTTCTTAGGTGTTTCTGTATGCATGTACGTGTGCACGCACGCACACTCACTTTAGTACAGGTATTTCAAACATGCATATGCATGTTTTCTAGGAGCTCTTGGAGAGGACACTCGATGCCGTATCTAATTGTTTACTTCCCGAGCGATAATCGTCTTGAATCTTTGCATGGACCTCCTGCTTATATGGTTTTTTTATTCTTAAGATTATTGTAGTAAACTGACCTGTTTTGCAATGTGTCCTTTTCCTTCCTCAATTTCATAACGTCAGCTTCCAAACTTTCAACTTTTCTTTCATATTCTTGCAACCTTTTTCTATCGATCGCTAAATCTGTTGCATAATTTTCATCCGTATTTGGCGTGTACGAAACATCATAGCGTCTGAAAAATAGTAAAAGAAAAGTGGCATAATCAGATACACGCAGCACAAATTTCACGTTTTACGTGGTAAAATACGGGAATACAGGAGAGGGTAGACAATAGTTTGTAACTCTCTTTGCTAAAAAGAGACAATGCAAAATTGAGAATATAGGAAAATAATAAAATTGACCAGTATCGTGTTGCCTTATAATCAGTGAGAACTTCAAATGAATTATGCGTTATCATTGCAAATGACTTGTAAAACATATTAATAAAATGTCCTCGTAGAAAAAGATTGTACATGGACCGCACTTGATCCTGCTTTAACAAATAATAGGGTAAAAGTGGAACCTTGTAAAGGATATATTAATAAACATATTTATTGTAATTAATTGTAGCTAAGTTGTTTTCAAAATTATAAATATTTGTTTATAAAATGGTGATGCTCAAGATAAGTAAGAAAATTATCTAATATCTAGTATGTATAAAACACCTTTTCTCCTCATTTGTTTTCTGTGGCTTCTTTTCTCCATTTTCGTTTTGCTGTTCCAGGCCTTCAGGTGCTTGTCTAAATTATAAAGAAAATACCATGCCACCTTCGTTACTATTCTTGCACAATTACATTCCAAAGTCATTATTGTATCGTCCATCTAGAGCCTTTTGAAACTTGCCGATTGAAATTTTGAATGTAGTCATAACTAGTCTGTGTGTCCCTCACCTTCTCTCTCAGCACAAATGTTCGAGTAGAACGTTTGAAACACTGAAGTGATACCTTTCCTACAAAGTCTGATTCAAATTGCTTGGTTCTGAATGTTTCTTTAGCGCAAAAAAAATCACCCTTAAAAAGTTGTATCTTGTATCAGAATATAATCAGACTGGATCCTCTATCTTTTGTTGGGGCCCCGAGTGGCCGAGTGGTCTAAAGCGCTGATCGTTACGGATCACTGCCATCTCACCTCTGTCTGCGTGAGTTCGAGTCCAGGTTCGGCTAACGTGGGTACGTGAGAAAGCCTGCCAGTAGCTTCTCGTGGGTCGGTGGTTCTTCCCGGGGTTTTCCAGGGTTCTTCCTCCACGATTAATACTGGCCGCCATGTATAGCCTATCTTGTGCTGAAAAATGGCGTTAAACCCTATAACAACAACAACAAAAACTATCTTTTGTTAACGAGAATGTTCATAACGGCACCTTATGAACAACTAGCAGAGATTGTCTTCCTGATGTTTGCCAATGTAAACGATCTATCAAGTTAAATCTTAGAGGCTCTGCGTAAAGTAATTTACATATCGCTCATTGACGTAACAGAAATAGCTAAAGGATAGATATAAAATATCAGAAAACATATCAGCGAGTCCTTGTATCAGAATAGGAACCACAGTCAAACAGTTGTTATCGTGCTAGACTCTCCATCACAAGGGTTCTGATTCGAATCGTGCCACTGAAATAGCCAGTATTAGCTAGCGTAGTGTATCGTTGTGCAAAGCATTTTCTACCAATTGCCACGGAAGTAAATTGCCTTTAGTGTTACAGTGCCATAAATTATCAAACCAAGCAAAGTGTCAGCATAGACCAGCTCAGGCTATGCCATCTTTATTTAAATCTGAATGATTTGTATACAGCAAGATTCATGGAGTAGTGAAATTATCATGCTAACAGACGTATTTTAAAACAAACAGTTGATATATTAATAATGCAGTATCAATACAGAGAATGATGGGCACATTTTAACCGAATTTTATTGTCTTCTCTGACATTGTTGATCAGTTACAAAATATGCTCAGTGGATTGTATAGGTATTGTATAGGTATTGCTTAAATTGGAAATTAAAAACATATATTGAGAAAGAAAGATTGATTGTATTTCGTAGAAGAATTTATGACAGAAGTCATGAAAAGTAATATTATGGCTATACGGATGTAAAGATTGAATAATATTGAAAATATATAGGATGTATAATTTCTTAGAAACAAAGCTCATGGTGTATGCCACCAAAAACTCTTTTTTTCAAGCACTAGATATTTTGAAGTGTAGTGTTTAAAATATATATATATATATATATATATATATATATATATATATATATATATATATATATATATATATACGTACAGTTTTTCTTACCTACATATCAATGTCTTCTAGAAGCGCATGGAGAGGACACTCGATGCCGCATCTTATTGTGTACTTCCCGAGCGACACTCGCTAGGAAGCTTTGCATGAAAGTTTTACATGTATGGTCTTTAATTCTTACGATTGTTGTAGTAAACTGACCTGTTCAGCCATGCATCCTTTTCCTTTCTCAATTTAATAACCTCAGCTTCCAAACTTTCAACTTTTCTTTCATATTCGTGCAACTTTTCTCTATCGTTTGCTAAGTTTGTGACGTGGTTTTCATCAGTATTTGTGACGTGGTTTTCATCAGTATTTGTCGTGTATGAAACGTCATCGTGTCTGAAGAATAGTCAAATAAAAGTGGCTTAATTAGATGCACAGAATTAGGACAGCACAAATTTCACGTTTGACGTGAAATAATAAGGGGAATATTGGAAAGGGTAGGCAATGGTTGGTAACGCTATTTACTGAAGAGAGACAATGCAAAATTGAGAATATAGCAAATCATACAATGGACCAGCATAATGAGATACATACTGACGATGCGTTTCAAGTATAATTATGTTGCTATGTCAGTTTGGTAGTATTCTGTATCCATTTTGTCATTGCGTTGCTTTATAGTCCGTAATATCGTCAAACGAGTTATACTTTATCATTGAAAAGCTTACACATAGACCGCACTTGGCCGTTCTTTAGTAAACATTAAGTAAGCGTATATATATATATATATATATATATATATATATATATATATATATATATATATATATAGATATATATATATATATATATATATAAGATGTCATGGTGAAAATGGTGCTGTCAGTATAGATGACACTCAAGACAAAGTAAGACAAGTATACAGTATCTGATATGTCCAAAATACCTTTTCTTTTTCTTTGATTTCTGTGACTTCTTTTTTCCGTTTTCGCCTTGCTGTTCCAGACATTCATGTGCTTGTCTAAATGACAAAGAAACGGCAATGTTACTTTCTTGGCAAATTCTTGGAAAAGTACAATCCAAAGCCACAGTTTTATGGACTTCCAAGAACCGTTTGAAACTTCCCGCTTGAAATGTTCAGAGTAGTCATACGAACGCTATCTGTCCCTTCTCTCTCTCTCTCTCTCTCTCTCTCTCTCTCTCTCTCTCTCAAAGCAAATGTTTGTGTAGAACGTCGGAAACCCTGAAGTAATCCCTTCCTCACAAAATTTGATTCAATTTGCTTGGTTTTGAGTGTTTCTTTCAAGCAAAAGAAAAATCATCATTAAAAAGTTGTATTTATTACCAGAATATAGTCAGTATGAATCCGCTGACTACCTTTTTTTAACCAGAATATTCACAAGGGCACCTTGTGTTACAACTCTATGGTCTTAAGCTAAGTAACCGAAAAGAGTGAGAACCAACAAGGGTTGTAAAATTGAAGAAAAAAATATTTCCCGAAATAGAAAGTGAAAAATTGAAAACAACGTACCGTACGGTGGAATATATCATAAATAATCCAAACTGTTGTATCACAAGTCCGAAAGTATCGGATATTCCAAATAAGTTCGAGCGGTAATCCGAATGACGTTCTGTCTATTTTGCTGATGTGCCAATAGTCTTGATATATCACAATGGTATAATCTAATAAGGTTTTAAATTAAGTTATAGTAATTCCAATACAACCCATGATCACTATTTGTCTCTTCTAAGACTTATGGTTATACTAGGAATGATTATTTTCAGTCAAGTATCCCTTGTATAATAACTAATTCGCATTTCAGAACCAGAACGTGGTTTAACTCAATCATTTCGAAATCATTCTAACAATCAACAAGGTCAAGTACTTTAGCAGCTAGCCAATCAGGAACTTGGTCATATATATAATGTCGATTATGATGATGCATGTAGTTTCCAAGGTCGTGCTGTAATGTGTCATGTACATTTATCTTTTATATTGTTTTATCCCGTTATTATACACCCGAAAGCAGCGTATATATAATACGTGTGCTTGTTTAGTTAGTCATCGTTGGCTGGATCATTGAACGTAATTTGTAATATAATTTAATGTTACGGAATTATCGTCTGACAATTTCCTCCACTTGAAAGGTTAGGAAAATTATGCAGACATGCGTAGACATCTGTTAAAAGAGACAATCAGTGGTAAAGGTCATCACACACATCTGGGGAAAAAATATAACAAAAGATGGCAGTTTGACCTGTTAGATCTATTGCTTTAAAGTTATATCTCTCTATACGTCTGCAGAGTTGCATTAACGAACTGGTGAGAGAATCAAATAAAAAGAATGAATTTAACATATCATTATTTATATTTGATTACAGTGAATAATATGAGGAGAAAAATAAAACCCTTGAGTTTCTCATGTTTTCTTTCCAGGGTTTTCTTATAGATATTTCCTTACCTATTCACTAATTCAGCCCTATCATCTTGGTGTGATGTGGAGTGGGTTGCGAATATCTGTGTATCTGTTGCGTCCTTTGCAGAGAAACCGATGTTTTCTTTTCCTTCATCGCCATTGTGTCTAAATATTATTTAAAGACAGTTTAAGAAAAATAATTGCGTGAGATGCAGTGTATTCAATGCCGGATCAAACAACGGCTCAAAAAGACATTGACACTGGGGATAGAATTTAAATCAAGTTATATTAACCCTACTATAAAATGAGGTACGTATAGTTTTTAAAATTTACGTTGAAACACTCCATAAATACATAGAATAAAATAATCTTTGAGGTCAATCAAGAAACGGTAATGATTCAAATTACTAGAGACATGAGTAAACATATCAGTTGTGTGTATAAATTAGCAACATTTCGGGTGGAAATATCAAGGTTTTTCACAAGAGATTAATTTGTAGAATTGTGACATTTTATTTTATAAATGAGTCCGTGAAATTCGAGAAAAGTGTATCATGTCAATGATTTGTACAAGCATCAGTTTAGTGTAAATTTATCTGCCAAGGAAATGGAACAGCTATAATATTTTCAGTTGTATCATATCAGACGATGTTGCCTAAAGAAGAATTAAGACTATATTCAACGACAACAGGTCGACTTCTCATCGATTAAACATCATGGTGATATAATATGAATTATTCACCAGTGCCCTCCGTCTTTTCAGAAAAATAGTGGCTTGTATAGTTACTGAACGCTCTTTAACTGCTTTCAAGAAACTCAAAGTATTAAACATTTTAAGAAATATATGCCCAAGATATTTTCTATTTGTGGAAATTAACATGTTCTAGGCCATAATATAAAAATGCGTTCGCAGCATTGTTGGACGAGATGTATGAAAATATCTGTATCAAACATAAATATCAGATTTTACTCGGCATTGATGCCATGATTGGGTGTTACACGTCTCCATTTTCCTTGACGTATACAAAACAAATGAATACGTTCCACATCTTATATGCATTGACTGAAAACGTGCAAACATACCATGTTGTTACGTTCTCAAGTCGCACGGAAGAGAACACATTTCAGAGTAGAGAAATTAGATGTGTTCTCTTACCCTAATACACTATATTCTCTCATTGCAATATAAATAACTTCAACTCGTTTGCACACATTAACCGACTTGTATTCATATTAAATAACCTACTTGTGTTGATGTGCCTTAAATCGCCAAATCAACACTGATTGGAAAGCAACTCCTTCAAGTCTGATCCTTTTATTGATAAATTAATTAGTGGGGAACAACTGTTCTGTCATATAAAAATGACCAGCTCTATATGACAGATCATGTAACATAAGGAGAGATTCTGTTTCTCTTTCTGATGGATCATTTTAACGAGGCATATTTCTCTGGAAATTTCGAAGGAGATATATTGAATAATTGTATTCATGGAAGTTCAGGTCAGTTCTTAAGCCATTCAAATTTTGTTCGACAGATTGAATGAATATCGAAAATAACTGCAGACGTATTATATTCATATAAATATAAATAATATTGGAAAATTATGAAATGAATAAAAAATGAAATAATGAGGTGAAGTTGCAATAAAATTACATTTCATTGTTTGCCTAAAATTAATGACAATTCCCTTTAGCTGCTGTTAATGTGAAAGAAAGAGAAAACATATTGATTTTAGTTTGTAATACAAAGTAACAAGATTAACAAAAAGAAAAGAAATAAATAGCTGCACTGAAACAAAGCAAACATGGAAACATAGTGTATGAGCTTTAGCTTATTGTGAAGCATGACCCATTACAAATGACATTAAAGCAATAATATTATGTTAAAGCTATTGACATTCTTTATAATAGGTTTTCAAAGAACAAATTTTAACTATGCTGAAGCTTCTTTTTTACTTGGAACGTTTATGCTCCCTTGTAGTGAAATAATGCACTTGGAGACTATAATGGTCCTTTTGAAATAAAAGACATTGTTTGTTTTGTTTTTACGTGTTGAATTAGTCAAGCTTGCTATCAATTGTGCCACTCGCCTAGAGTACTATTCTTCTCTATTTAATTTAGAATTTAATATTTGTACTAAGACTAACTATAAATTTTGCGCCATTAGTACGCTTTTGCACTTTTTACTTGCAAGTGATATTGAAAGGGATCCTGATCCACAACTAGACAACAATATCCACAAAAACTTTCATGTTGTGTTTCAGGTACGTAATACTTTATAACAGTTTCAGTTTAAATATAATTTATTGCCATAGTTACCAGGCAATCGCGTTTGGAAACACGTTCTTGATATTAGATTCAACCCATTCACTTCATAAAGCACTTAGCATATTCTATAACTGGTCACATCACGATCAAGTTGAACAAGCTGGATGTTATCTTAGTCAGCAAGGTATCGATATACTGATCAATTGCCACCAAATGTATTGTAATGCCAAACTTTCAACAACAAATCCGTCTTCATAGAAGCTGGAACTAGACTTCCTTTTGGAATGGAATATTTCACTATTACAGCTTTAGACCATGTGGGTCAAACATGAGCAAAACAAAAAAAAAAAAAAAAAAAAAAAAAAAAAAAAAAAAAAAAAAAAAAAAAAAAAAATCCAGAATTTGGCACGCATCCTGGACCAAACGTTCCCTTGAACAAGCCTATCAGTACTGTGAAAATGTAATTATTGTTTGCTACTTTAACAAAAACCGTTTAGCAGCTAGTACATGTAAGAATACTACAAATATTACATATACGTTTAATTGATTAGCCCACAATGCTCATACAGCACGGTCCTATATCGAATGACTTAACATTGCTAAATTATATCATAAACGGTTTTAATGGGGCGTTTAAAATCATTTTTGAAGTCAAACTTGCTCCATTAATTTTTCCAAAAACTTTATGAGAATTCAATAATATATTTTAATTAAACGTTTGGGACGACAATAATGGTATAAGATACACGTGGATGTCTAAAAGAACCACACTGTATGCACAATAACATTGGAAAGCATAACCGTAATATACTATTCGACAACAAAAAGAAACAATCCGTCATTAAATAACGAATTGGTTTTCCTTTCTAACAAACTGAGTGCTTATGTCAAGACAAAACAGACAGAAATAGGTGGACTTATGAGAAACCAGCTCAACAACTACAGATCGTTTGGAAGAGACAAAATGGGTACAGTTTTAAATAAAACGCTATAGACCAGGATGCACAGAATTATGACATTGGTCGAAAATAGATAACAGTTAACTACCCTTGCTCCCAGCGGGTGTCCAGGTAGTAATAGAAACATTTTGGACAGTTCTAATGTATAAATGCTTTCCACTAAAACAGTTTATACCAAAATTCTTCTCTATCAAAATCTGCTTATAGAATGGAATAGTTACTAGTAGAGGTTTGGAAGGTGTGGAATAATTGATTTCTTCATATGCATCGGTGTAGGATGAGAAAATTCCTCCAATTGGTGGAATTTTCCTATTATATATTTAAGTATAATGAAGGATTCTTTATCTCAGATTTATACATGAAAAATGGGGGTCGAAGTCAAAATTGCATATTATCGATACTGATGTAACTTTCAAACAGCAAAAACATCAATTGAAAATTTCCTTACTTTAGGATAGAGCTTAATAGGATAGGTTTACACTGAAAATTCAGTGCTACCTTCAAATGATGTTTAAACACATTTTGTGTTTCAATGAACAGTGGCTGAAATAATGTATGGTAATAGAATACAGAGCGTACCAACTGTGTACAGAACGATAGTTTTTTTTTTCTTCCGCGCAAAGATACATATGTAAACAGGTCCGAAACTTTAAGTACAATCTTATCCATAAGATTAATCGAGACTAACAAAAACTATAAAGAAATATTCCTTGAGTCAGCTTTAATCTAGAATTGATTTATTCCTTAGAAATAATAGGGAAAATAAGAATTTTAATAATTTACGTTTTAACGGTTTTTATTAGTAATACATGCATCTAGGTCGACCACTACGAAAATACATGTTTGCGAGACGCTTTAATTTGAACCACTGCTGGCATTAGTACGTAAAAAACGTGTTGCAATTGATGTTTATTTTGATTATTGTCAAACAATGTTAAAGTCATGATAAAAAATCGGGACGTGTTTGCTACTTTGTGTGCTCCAGCAGACGGTCAAAGTAGTCCACAAATCATGATAAATGTAACTTGTGATATGGGATAGAGCTATTCTGCAACGATATTCCACAGTGGAAAACATGATTTAAACACATGGGAATGTGAGATAAACAAACCCGCCTCTTTCATGCATTTAGGTCGTTCTTAAATTGAGACAGGACAAGACACCAGATTATTGTTAACAAGATGATAGAAATATCCCATTTAGGCATACAATTAGGACACATGGTATCAGGTTACTAAACATAGGACTTGGCAATAACTTACTATCACCATCTTAAACTTTTTCCAGTAGCATATCAGAAAGGGACCAATCATTTCCTTAAAACTGTCTAAGACAGTGCTGCAAGAACCTTACCATAAGAATTTTATCCTCTCGAACAGATTTATACATCGTAACCTTCTAATCAATACATTATGGATTTGTATAAATAATCAAATCTGAAGTAAATGACTCAATGCCATAATACCGAGTGCATATTGCGTTCAAAGTAATATATTGCATTTAACAAAATTATACTCATGGATAAGTGATTTAGCTGAAACGAGGCCGTTTAATTTAGTACAATGCAGTGAAAACAGAGAGAGAGAGAGAGAGAGAGAGAGAGAGAGAGAGAGAGAGAGAGAGAGAGAGAGAGAGAGACTGACCTGGGTGACCTGGGATATTGTACTTGAAACTCAGTCGTCACAGTTTTAGAAGATGATTGGCTATAGAAACGAGAACGGGAATGTTAGAAAATATAGTAATTAAGTACACAAATTTTCAGATGGAAGGGTAAGTACACAATAGGATGACATAGATAGATAAAACAATAAATGTTACTTCACGTTTTATTGGTAACATCTGTTGGATGTAAAGGCAAATGACCAAACGAGAGAGAGAGAGAGAGAGAGAGAGAGAGAGAGAGAGAGACAAAAAGGTGTCATATAACGCCAATGTAACCTTTATAATTTGTTCTAAATGTAGTGCACGTTATTATAAAAATTAAGAATGAACTAACCATATTTTTCGACCTAGAAAAAAGAAACGTTAGTTTTACAGTTATGTAGATGCACTCGTAAAATTAACTTTTTCATTTTCATATTAATTACAACTTAGCGTTAAAAAACTTAAATTTTAAAACTATTTTTGGCCTATCCGAAAAAAATAAATGATTTCCGCTCAGTTAGTTGCTACCATATATAAATGTTGAACTACGAAAGCCTCGTTATTACACAAGAAATCAGAAATCTAGCCTGTTTTTAGAGAAATAAGGAAAGTGATAGAGACAGAAATGAAAGAGATATCATACAAAATACCTGGATAGACACTGTAGCAAGTTGATTGTGCTAACTCAGAAGTTTGGATCGAATTCCCATATATGTGAAAAATATCGCAGGATACCTGAGTTATTAGATTTTTGTATGAACACGTGCTTTTGTTTGTACATTAATATGATCAGTTTAAACTATTACGCGACGGGGCACAATGATTTAATCCTCATATACCACATTGTGTTTCAATCTTCTAGTACACGTATCAAGCATGATACCAGCGGATACTGCGTTTTATATCTCCACGCTCGCTAGCAACGTGCCTTGTTTACGTTGTAGGAGTTCAGTCATAACTTATATATATATATATATATATATATATATATATATATATATATATATATATATATATATATATATATATATATATATATATATATATCTTTAATTACACGGTATCAATTTAGTATTTATTAAATGAAGATATTTTTCCTAGCATGGTGTAGTTGATGCTTGTTCCATGTGTGAAGGGAGGTCACTTATACCAAATGACTTTATCGCTGTTTCCATCTGTTTCCTAATCATGAAGTGTAATGTCATTTGGCACAAAATTATATTTAAAAAATGAGTATTCACAACCTCTGGACTGAAATGTTTGATCTTTGTTTCATCCAAGATCTTCATATGAATAGTCCCAAGAAAAAAAAAATATTATAATTCGAGTGCTTTCATGACATCAGTAATTACTGGTGGTGTCTATTAACATAATAGGAATGTAACAATTACATACCTCCTTTAGATAATGATATGGTAATAACCACTAAGAGTATATTTCAATTCAAAATATCGGAATTTGGATGTAATATGTGACAATTTTTGACTTGTTTGGATCGGTGAACAGCATATAAGAGAGCCTTGCAGAAATATGCTTTAGTACGATGTATGTATATTGCATATACTCTGCCTATGGTTATCAGTTATTAGTGAGGAAGAAATATTAGTTCCTTTACTAGTTTTTGATGCACTAATATCGCTCAGTACCCTGAGTCGCTGCAGCAAGTTACATCCCATTAATCAGCTTCGCTCATGTCCACTTCAGCAAATAAACCCAGAGATTTTCTAGAAAATGGAGGTAACATATTGAAGAATGCTAAGAATGTGACAGTTAGAGTGACAGAATATGACAGTTAGAGTGACAGTTAGAATGTGACAGAGTGACAGTTAGAATGTGACAGTTAGAGATACTCTGAGCAGAGATGCGGGTGAATATTCAGTCGCAAAGGAAACCCGATACCAACCAAATCAAGAACCACGGAGAATTTTGCAAACGACGGTTCCTGAGTGTAAGACAGTGAGTTGCAAATGAGGGTCAGACCCCGAGTGTAAGGCGGAAATTCTTAAATCAAGGCATCATAATTAAAATACAATAATCACTGAAGTTGCTTACTATATTCCGATACCTTATTGCTAGATATGTTCACTTTTTCCAGTTCTCAGGTCAACGAAGATGCAAACAAGCGCTCCAACGCTTAGACTCCAGACAGTGACATGCAATTGTGAAACTCGCAATTAACTGTCTTACAATGCATGTATAATTTACGTGAAATGGACTGTTATAGCATATTTAATTTGTATTATTTCTTGGCCTTTTTTAATGGCTGTATGTTATTTATATCTGTATTGTGTTTTAGATCTTGTTCAAAGCCAAGTTCATAGTGTACATGACCAGTGACTTTTATATTATAAACAACGGAATACATAGCTAAAGTTTCTCTGATTTTGGATTAGATGTACAGATCATTATTAATGGTAAGCATGTTTATAGTCTTGATTCTGACTTTATAAACTTTTAGAATGGAAAATGACATTAAGTGACAAATTATTATCAGAAAATGGTAATTGCGATCTAGGTAAAGTAGAGGGCATATAATATTGTTTACTTAAGAATTACTCAGTTTTGCCTTAATATCTGAAGCAGATTCAGCTTTGTTGTTGTGTTGTGTGTTTGATTTGGGTGGATTTATTTCTTCAAATTAGTATTCATTGGAATTATAATGTGTTCAATAATATTCTTGGAACTGGAGCACTGTGTTTGGATTTATAGTGAAGTCAGACAAGAACATTTTGGATTATATTATCGTAATACATCAAAAAGCTCTAAGCACATCGCCACACACCGGTCAACTGGAACATTAGCACATCTGAGACTGCAGGCACATCAACACATTCAGTATTAGAATTTATTTGGAATATCACTGGAAATCAGTTGGAACTTCATACAGTTAGACTAGTGGTATAACTTTTAGGGTTAATTGGGATTTAATTCACATTACTGTAAGTTCAATTTTAAATTTTCACCTTGTATTCTATGGAAATATTTTGTTCGTTGAATGTTACAAAACATACTGCTTTTCGCTCTTATCTGTAACGTAGTTTAAGACCATAGAGTTGTAACAGGACTATTGTGACAAGTGTTGGCTGCCTCTATCTTTCTGTTTACCACTCTCGTCAGTAAGGAGGAGATAACTCAATTCATCTTTGTTGTGCTGGGGACAGAGTGTTAAATCGTCCCGTGACAAAGTCCACAAGAACCCGATATATATATATATATATATATATATATATATATATATATATATATATATATATATATATATATATATATATATAATTGAAACAAGAACTGCTCACGTTGTAAATCCGTTCTGTTTCAAACGTCTTTAGAGGGCATTTCTATGTGTGTTCAAAGATTTCAATGAATTCATTGGCTAAACAACTGACAAACAACATATGGTACAATAAGAACGTAGATAGCTGATGAAGTAAGGCACACAAAAGGAAACATAAGTAACCCTCAGTTTTATGTGCTTAAATCAGCAAAAATATATAACGCCAAAATGAAATAAACCAATAGGTTTTAAATCAGTCAAGTAACTCTTCTCGCTGTTTCGTTTTAATTTAGCACAAGGTAGATTGTCATAGACTACGTCAAGAAATGTATCAACTGAAAACTGAGAAATATAAATAAATTAAATAATGCCTGAATGTAAGCTCGTCCTAAACATTACCCCTTGGAGTGATTATCTCCTGACGCATTTCTTCGATCTTCAGCCTATGAAAAGAAAGAAAGAAAATAAATATGAATCAATAAATTATTTGCATTTAAATTCGAAGATTTTGACACGTGGTGCAGTTGGTGTAAACAATTGTTGAAAAATAGCAAGCCCGTTTGCTTGAAGTAAAAATATACATGATTTAAGAAGTGACGACATTTGATAAAACTAAGGATTACGGCACAAAAGTAGAACGTGCTTATAGAGGAAAAAAGTAATGAACTTGAGGAAGGTGTGAAATTCATGCAAAAGATCAGCATACACGGTCTCATACATACAGATGATAGACAGGATGCAGTCAACAAGAATCACAGACATATAAATACACAAAATGGCAGTGAGGATGGCAGAGACCCGGTGACAAGTGTAAATGAACGGCAGAGCTTAAAATGGCGTTAATGTAGGTTGACAATTAACCACAGACAATTTTCTTCTGATTTTACCGAATGTTATCAGGTGTCTAGGAAAAGACCATGGATCGATACAGGTATCATAAGATCTCCAAAATATTGCAATGAGAAATGAAATATCTCATTTAATTTTTCAAACAAAGCATTGTCAACATATTGTTAGACAAATCTGCGTCAGAGCAAAGATAACCAGACAAATCTTGGCCACAATCAAATCTCACGTATATATTAGTACCTTCTGGAAATTACACCATTTAATTGTCTTCAGAAATTCTTACAAATCAGATAAATAATAAAATGCATGGTATTTCGTGAAGAAGTGGAACATTGACAAAAAAGATGCGAGTCTCGACATACATCAACTTTCTGACCAGTTTCGAAGTTGCACCATAATGTGATTATTATTTTAAGAATTATCACTCAAAGGGAACAAAAGAAAACTGCTGAAATACTACAAAGAATGGGCGAGTGTTATAAAATGAATCTGACTATTTCATCTCTGTTATCAATCACAAGAAACGCCAATTCTGTTTAACTGTAAAATTACTGTGCCATGTAGAAGATGTCTTGTAAAACAAGAACGAATTTCTGAATCTGAATCTTGTTGCCCTTAAGAGCTCCAAAACTAAATTTATTTTGTAAGATTTAAGAAGTTTTATTTAACATATAACTTCTGCAATGTTTTTTATTTAATCTCGGGTATGACAGAATATTGTTGGCACAATTTACGAACGATGTTTCTGCCTCAATCCTTCTAAAGTGATGGTAAATTTGTGTTTGTCCGTAACTTACTTATTTAACTTTTAACCACAGTCTCTTATACATTAACTCAAGAGCTGTAGGACATCTGATCTGTATAATTTGAGGCATTATTCCCGAGTGGTAAATTAATACTTAAAAAAAAATAGTTTGATACTTCAACATCGCAATAGCGGGTAATGCAATCAACATGAGTTAATTAAAGTATAAGTCGCACACATCACATAAAATCACACAGTACATTCGAGCAGGCTGCATGATGTTCTAAATTTTGGGAAGCTGTTTCTTTGAGATAACGGCGGTAACCGATAAAATATGATTACGGGTATGTAGATGTCGACAACGCAGATAGAAGTTCCATCTATCCCCTGCAGTTTTAAGCTTTGAATCCACATTTATAATTATTTAATGGCATATAATTGTGTGGTTTGTTCGTGAGATTTAATGACAGTAAGTTTAAAATTTACCCGTATATAGTCACATATTAACCGCGTGTAAGTGCATAAATTATTTCCTTGGTGCATGACGGGGGAGTGGGAAAATATTCAAATGTTTGGATAATCTGCTGCGACTAAAGTTTCAGAGACATTTTAATTTCTCACTTTAAACATAGCGCTTTTAAGCATTCGTTAATGCATAATTGTTAGAAAACCAATTAAAACTTATACATTACATTTGTTGAATCTTGCAACGATGCATGTCCAGGTGACTCGGAAGTTCTTCCACTTTGGTACGTTTGTTCATCACCTACGTTAGCCTCGTTTGCTATAGTTGCATACTTTGTTCCCTCAGTTGTTTCCATTTCAGTCTAAAATGCAAACGATCGCACGCTTTTAATTCTATGATACTATTACAGATTCGTAGATCCACTGATATTAATACAAAAACACACATACATATAACTTTCACCAAACAAAAAGATAGGTTTATGGCAAATACTTCTTTCTGAACAAATATTTGGAAAATTTGCCGGTACTCAGTTATTCAGATTATGATAAACTAAATTGAAAGAAACTTTTAAGTCAGTAAAATAGTTTTTTGCGTGATATTACTTTCGTTTTATCACTACGGATAAATGAGCTATCTACTGTTAGCGAACACGTGTCTCAAAGCATTCTCAATTCAGTTACTAAAGATAATTTCAAATCATATACAAAATAGAGAACAATCCCTGTTGTACTTATTCAACCTCCACTAAACTTTGATGAAAGCAAAAAAATAATCCCACCCCAAATTAATTTCATACAGTTATTTGCACTTATCTCAAAGACACCAGTGCTGTGGAAAAGGAAAATAATAAGCTTTTGTTGTTCAAAAATTGAAATAGTTTAGTTTTTGACAAAATTTCACTCCATATGGTAAGGGAAAATGCAAAATTTATTTATAAAGACCTGATAAGAACCGAGATACGAAAAGCCGAATTGTATAGATACAAAGTGGCCTTGGGAGCTAGTGTGTGCAATCGGTAGAGATGAATGAAACTTTATGGCTAAACTTTATGCACGAGATACATAACTGATTAGATTTAATTTCAGATTTTTTCAAAGCAATTTTGCCACAAATCATTTTTTGAAAAAGATTCATTCAATTAATAATGATAAATGCACTTTTGTAAGGAGGGGATGTTATAAATTGAGCACTTATTATATAATTATTCAATAACCACTGAACACTTTTGGAAATTATGTGTGAATGGATCTAAAGTTATGATCGCATTTCAGAATTAAATGAAAAAGCTGTTTTTATTGAAATATTAACTTTGATGATCTTATTAACTTTCTAATTCGGTATTTCAAAATATGTCATGTACAGATCACGTTGCAAATATAAACACCCCTGGTCTCACTTATTGTAAAAATCGTTTTCATAATAGAATGCTGTAAAATATATAACCGGAGTTAATAACATAATTCATGAATTTGAGATAAAGTGGATCATATTGAAAACGTTTGGCACGTGACATTTTTAAAACTGTCTTGCATTTTTGTGATTTTCTTTTCTTTAGCGAAGAAAACGATATTATATTTCAAAAACAAACAGCATAAGAAATAAACATGCGGTTTAATAAAGCCTTAGAGTTTGCATGCGGGTTTGTCTTTGTGTACATATATTTCTGAATGCATGTGTCTGTATGTGTGCATGAGTATATGTGGTGTTTAAATAAGCAAAGATCAGGATGCAAAAGCAATGTAAGGTAGTGCCACATAAACCAAGTCAGGTAGTAATGTAGGTGGCCAGGTAAAGTTCTGAAACTTATGTACCCCCCGAAAAAAAAACCCAAAAGAAAACAGGATATGCTATTAATTAAACTATGAATAATGCATATTGATGTTTTAAGAATGTTTAGCTATTTTGTATTTTTCAGCAAATATTAAATTTAGCTTGTAGCAAATTGAATGATTCATCTTTCTATCTATGTGCGTAAGAAAATATTCAATTGTGATGCGTTCGTAAATTATAAATAAGCATGCAAATTTGGTTTCAATTGCAGACTAGTGCAATTATAATCACGACCATACTGGCCATAGTTATTAGAATGATATATATTCAGTTTCCATGAGAACAGTTTCCCACATGTTATACGATACTTACTAGTACCAATAATATAATTACAAAAGGTCTTACAAAGCATTTACCTCTTTTATCTACTTTTTCTATCTCCATGGTTTCAAAACATTAACTTTCATTTTCTTATCATATATTTTGACTAGTTTCACATTCACCTTAATCAGCTTGATTTTAGGTTTGTGTCACTTGCATTATTTTCATAATATTCGCTGAAACATTTTCGTTACTTTTTAAAAAAAATCAATTGTACGTTTGAATGCCAAAAATGCGCGTTTAAAAGTAAATGTCAATTAGAAAAGAAATATAAGCTAACAAGGACAGGAAGCAAATTAGTAATTTTAAACAATATTGGTATAAATGTACAACTACAGACTTAAGCAGACAAGCTTGAAGGCTTTACTCCCACCATCAATACAGTATCTTCCTATAGTAAAATTTAAAGCCACCTGAAATGTAAGTAGGTGTGTTTCTATACACTGCACAAAAGATGTACATTATTAATGTGCGAGTAGTATCACAATAGGCGTTATAGATTTCTGTAGCTGTGGAAACTCAACGACATTTTTGTAGCAACAATATGCTTGCGTAAATAATTGTACCTTCTAGATGCATAAAGATGCCGCGGCGATTGCACAAGCAGCATCTACACCCAAACGCACTCGTTTGTATTTCACTTTGAGATTTCATCTCGCAGCTGTCGTTTTGCTTACTTTTTTATTTCGGTACGTTTGATAGTCTATCATAGTTATTTTATTTCTAATGTGAACAAGAAGTATAAGTGCCTGGAAATTCCACCTTCTGTAGGTCCAACACGCACACGCACGTCTAATCAATTACACATTTTACTAGTACAACTGTCATACAGTTATGAGACATTTCTGCTTGGGGAATATTTATAGTTTGCTTTTTGGAGGCCAAGCACCACGCTCATTTAAAAACCGACTGAATAATTTCTGAAATTACCCTTCTTGTCTTCGACCTCAAACTGTCGATGAATTCAACTATAGCGCTGTAAGAACAATACCTGAATGATTTCATCCCTAGCTGTGCCGTCAGAGACCTAGCATTTTCACGCGTTAATGCAATGATTCTAAATTGGCTTCGATTTTGGTATCGGTACGTCATCAGGGTAGTCCCAACGGTCGATTTCTATTTTACCCTTAAGAAGATTATTTTTCATTGCATATGAGGATTTTGTAATGCCACATTTCTGAAGCAGATATTCGTCAATAAGTGGAACGTAATGCTTTCAGTGTTAAACATTCGCTACCAACACCGTGTCAGCAAATTACACAACCTCATTACCGCGGTGAGAATCCATCACTTTTATGTAATAATAAGTTAAACATAAACACCAAAGAAGGTTAAATACCAGTATGGAGAGATTTGGAAATAACTGAATTTTATCTGTGACGACTAATGATACTATAATGTAAATGTGATAATGTCTTTTATTTCGTCGGAATTGATACTAGGCTGATTGTTTATCAAAAGTTGACCCCATCTATTATAATACCAGATACGATAAATAAATACGATCCAGACTAGCGTTCTAAAAAGAAGTGTGATGTAGTTGTATACAAACCACTTAATTAGTAAAAACAATTCAATCATTTGTTCGTATATTATCAGTTTGTTCTTATTCTTCGTTGATCAGAGGTTTTTGTTATGGTGCAAATGTAGGTATAACTCGTGGTGAGGGCACCTTACCGCTATTGACATCAACATATTGCTTCCATGCAGCAGTTGAATTCGATTTCGATTCCTAATCCAAATGTGGTTCAATTTCCTTTCCATCGGCAAATAACGTAACTACTGAAACAAAGCCATGATGCCACTGTTAACAAATCCCACCTTCTCACCGCGGTTGTATTCAATAACAGCGTTTCTCGTTTGTTACAAGTTTTCCTTCAATTTTCAAGAAAGCTTCACAAGGAAGAAATTATAGAGATGCATCATACACTTAAAATTCGTTTCGGTTGTTTCGAGTAGAATCCTTAGCCTGGTACTAATACTACTTGAAGTCTTTTTACTTCCATTTACCATCACAGCACGTTCATGTCAAAGGCGGTATCGGGCATGTCTTAGAACGGAGCCATTGTTTTCACTGATACATTATCGGTTTTGTCTAATACCATTTCACAACTCACGCCCAGGCGTAGTCCCGTAATACACCTTCCTTACCTTACCACATTTGCAGGCATCGAATCAGCTAGGAGTTGTTGAGCAGGTTCAATGATGATTTTACGGATAGGATCTGGCATGGATGCTGTCGAAAACTCTTGTTTGGTTTTGATTGTGCTTGAAAAGCAAATCGTTTTAGTCGATCTTACATTAATGGAACTGTTCGCATTCAATGATTTTCTAACCGCTCCGTAGAAACAATGTTTGATGCTATAAATGACTCGCAGTGCAACTTGTTTAGCCATCATTGCAAAGCTCAAATAAAAAGCCACGAGCACCTTTTGTGCGCCTGTATATATTGCCCGGACAATATCACTGAGGTCATTACCGTATTATGTCGTGCAGACGGTTGTTCTTGTTTTGACAACACGCACATGTATCACGCATCCACGTGCAACTGTCATTGTATTAAATATGAGGTCGATCTATAGTGTACAATTGTATTACCATGGGCTCTCCGTGGAGATCTAATATATGCCAATTCTGCTTCACAAGAGTCAAACGAAAATTCCTGTAACGGGGATTGTGGCATGGAAGATACACAGGTGCCTCGGGAGTAGTCAGCAGCGGGTCTGCCAGTTCCACTGTTGGCGTAAACCCAAACAGTGTGTAACCCTGGGAGGAAACGCTTGCGGAAGCTCCGCTTTCGTAAATGCCACTACGGCGTCACGAGTTAAAATGATCTGAATTGTTGAATTAATCTTGACAATGCCTGGCGCAATATGGTATGCAGACCCTCCAAGCCCTACATGCAGAGTGTGTTAGTTTGGGGAATCGATCGGCTGCGATCAGATATTAGACACAACACAGGTGCAAGGATGCTAATGTGATCTCCAATGACGGGATTGTGCAGCAACTGGTGTTGAGAAAACCACTTTGATTTCTTATCTTGAAGTCTTGATTATCGATGCAAGGCTCGGGTTGTATCTGCAACGGCAGGCTGCATCGCAACATTGATTTCGCAAAAAAATGCTACATAATTCATCAAAGTATCGTTATAGACATCATCGATGCCTTCAATAAGTTCGTTCATTAGCGTGCGAAACATCACCGGGTCATCAATATCATTGGTGAGGAACCGCTGACAGGTCAATGCACCCTCATTGGTAATTTCTGGTGCGTTGTTGCCGGCGCGAAACGACCCTCCCTGTGTTTAACCAATCCATACGTTTGTGGACCTACTGCGTGTCAAACATTTGAAAAACTTATCCGCCAAGACCTTCTACAGTTGGCATGGGAATTTCAGGTTCCTCTCAAAACTAGTAACCTTTTCCAAAATGGGTGGGGTTGAACTTTGATGTAAATGTTTAGATTTTGATTTCGCCCTTAGCACTTTCGCCAAGGGGTCTTCTGCAAATTTTCTTCGCTAAAATTTTTTTTTAGTTGATGAAACTTCTACTGGTGGAGGTTTACGTTTTCGCTTGTTTCTTTTTGGTTTTGGTTTGAGTTTGGTACGATAGACCAGGTTCAGGTGGATATAGTTCTACGATTGTCCAGGTTCTATGAATGTGCTTGCTGCCTTGGAAATTTAACATACTCCTCGTTTCCTTCCGTCCTCTGCATTTATCATACATTCTTCATACGATTTAATACCTTGTTCAACATCTTTATCGTTAAATGTATGCATTAATCATGTGTTTATAAGATCACCAGAGGACTGGTGTCTTCCAACAATCTACATGGATATCCACTTGTACCAATTATTGTTCATTATATGCAAACTTGAGTCTGTATAGGATTTCCCACAATCCACTCACGACATGCTTGACTATAACTGTTTCTCATCTTTCACTCGTGCATGGTCAGTGGTGGTGGTGGAATATTTTTGTTTAATTACTGCAGTATCATAAATTTTCGAGAAGACCAATTTTCGTAGTTTTAGTTCTTGCCCCAAACCATGAATCAAAAAACCCAACACAAAATTGGCCGTGATGACCCACACCTCGTTTCTTATTGTGATTCGTTCAAGGAGACTGACAAAGCTACTAGTACTATACTCTGGTAGTACAAATCTTGCTTGCACACGTATTTGGTTTATTTCAATCCTTTGAAAAAAGAATCATAAATCATTTGATAATGTTTCAGAGCTCATATAGCGAAAAGGTATCCAGTAGCTGTAATTTCCACTGACTGCCTTTAATCAATATGTTCGATAATTAAGGATAAAAAGAAACAGGGGAAAAGCGTGAGCTTTTCAAACACTAGTAGTACTGAAAAAAGAAGAAAGAATAATAAAATAAAATACTATCATTGGAAAATTAAATTTAATCCTTATTCAAATCGTTCCTTCATGCAAGTAAAACTGTTTTGAAAAAATTGAATTATCCTAAAAGATCATTTTATTTAATTAACGTATTTTAATCCAAGAGAACAAGAGGCCTGTAAAATACCAGAACTATTGTTAGAAACACTATTATTATCGAAACACACTAAGTAAAACAGAACATTAAAACTCACACTTCAACGATGTTAGGACAGAGCCACAACATCAACATCATGGCAATCATCAAGCCTCATTGTACACTCAAATGCTTGCCAGATAAACAATACCGAAAATCGAAGAATTAAATGAGTCCAATTGTCTCACAACCACTAATAATTAGACGTGATCTTTCACTCAATGTCACTTGAGCTGCAGTTAGTAATTCAGCTTGAACTGGCTTGATTAATGAGGTTGCATGGTTCACTAATGCAGTGCATTGATAAGCTTCCTTTGATCTTTAGCAGTCAGACGAAAATACGGTGTGATTGATCTTGAAAGGTGTTTTGTTTGTACTCAAGTGGTGATAGTATTGTTTTAGTGTTCTTGACTGCTTCGAATCCCATTTACTTTATTCATTCCTTCGAAAGTCGGTGTAAATATTGAACCTGTCCGGTTTTTGCTAAGTGTTCTTTGCATTGTGCTTATACATGTGATGTTATTGTTTAAAACATGCAAATAATCGCCGTTTGCATTATCATAGTTTTTGTCTTTGTATTCTTTTTTTGGGGGGTATTTGTAGAGGTTACACCACGAAATTAAACAGTTACTAATATGCAAACATTGACAGACAAAACCACCAATTTAAGTGCCCAAGGAATTGTTGTCTTTTGTGTGCAAACGCACAAAAATTGAGCCCCACGAAAACAATTATTCTACAGTGTCTTTCTAACGTCATCGTTGAGTAACTGAGGACTTTTGCAATCACACCAGTTTCCTTTATGTTGTCTAAGGTTGTAACTTAGCCTTCTTGAAATATCTCCATCTGCTGTAGCAACTTTTCCATGGCTCGGGTGACCTGATGGTCCGACTGTGTTCTTCATGTCTGTTGTGAATTTTTTTCACTTGTTCCACAGCTTCGCCTTCCCATTTGATTAGTGGTGCAAACGATTGTTCAATGCCGTCTATGAAGCATTCCCGTACTGATTGTACAGACTGTAAAATATCTTTGAAATATTTACATGCACCTATGTACTTGAGGAGAAGTTCTAGAATTTCACATACATCTTTACGGCGTTGATCAGCAGCATCTGTTATAGCACCGCGCGATACTTTTGTCGGGAGACAGACCCTCCAGCAAGTCAATAGTAAAGAAACGATACGGATTCCGAGTAACCCGCGAAACTCATCCCATAAGTGGTCGGTGGCATACCAAATCCAACAAATGCTGGCGAGGCCATGTGCGGCAATGCCACATGAAACATCATCATTACATAGATTATTTTTGTGGGTTTAATGCCGGGCTTGGGAAAACTTTCTCTCACAATTATCTTGGTGTTCAAGCATCGCATCATTGTACATGACACGATTATTCACATACAGATCAAGGTCTTAAGTGGTAGCATCTTCATCGATTGTGGAAAAGAAATCATTGGAAGATGACGAAGATGTCGTTGGCTACTGAAGATCTTCCGTAAAAGCCATAAGGACACAATAACACATCTGATCGTCCGCCGATGGCGTACACGCGTACATGCAATCCCACGTTAACCATCTCATGGTTATATTCCTCCATGAAATGAATGCGATCAATCCCACACTCTGAGAAATAATTGCTGGGAGGATCATCAAAGTAGGTACGAAGGCTAAGATTGCTCTTGGTGGTCCCTATCGCGCCACTGTGTGGTGGATAAAGTCCAGATATTGGAGATACAACTTTAGATTGCAATATAGTAAACATAAGAACAGAGTAGCTTTCTATACTACAGTCTGCGCGATTATTGGAATGGGAAAACTGACGCTGAAACGTTGCGAGAGCAACAAAGGTTATATATGGGGGCTCCTGGAACATACTTAGCCCAACAAACGATGTGGCAAAGTTACCAAACAAGATATCCATTGGATGATTTGATGTGAGTACCCCCAGCGAAGTAACATCAGGCGGATCTTTTATTTCTTCCTCGTGATTGGGTACGGGGACGCACATACAGGTTCGTGTTAACCATTGTAGACGATGCCGGCAGATACCTGGACGCGGATCTGTTGATATTTACACACGTTTACCGCTAACCATGGCCACAACTATTTCAAGTGGACCCGGTCAAAGAATTTCACAGAGCCATTGCTGTGTTGCTGGTTGGTATTGACCATGTCGGTATATATTGTGACCAAGCCACTGTGGAACGAGTTAACTGAGCACTTACTGAACAACTCTTCGCACATCAGAATATGCAGACATTTTTAATGAATCGTACCCGGAGCGCTTGTATTCTAGAGCGCTCTCGTGAGTGGGTAGCACGACTTAACTCAAACATAGCAGCATTGAATATTGAAAGCACACATGCAACTGGGTTAAAACCGGGTGAGGTGATTGTCAGCGTTACCCATAAATCAGTTTCACAACATCCCATGTTAGACTCACTCGGAAATAATTTAGTTCGGTATCGGTTGGCACCGGGGGAGTTAGAAGGTAGGCAGCGTAGTGCTACTGAACCTTTATTGTAAATCGATACATTCGCGATCTGATTCATGTTTAAGCACACGTTCTATGTGCTGGTAAGTCTTTGCTTGCTCGCATGATAATACTTGTGAACACATCCACATCGTCAGAATATCTGATTACGCAACTTTACTCCAATACCATATTTAAAGCATGGTCGAGCACCGAAAGCCAACAAGTAACTCAAACAAATGCGATTTACTCGGGTCATAATGTCTTGCTCTGCCACATAGTTCATAATTTCCAAGGCATACACCTTTGCATTGATTGCGTCGCAATAGCACATTGAACACACACACACACACACACACACACACACACACACA